>JAEKIV010000069.1:0-112469 GCA_016801325.1 Hypholoma fasciculare
GGATATATTTGTCCCTTCCCAAAATATTTTTCCTACCTCGAAAAGCAGTATTATTCAGTCTGGGGATTATTTGCTACCCGTGCATAAAAAAATCCTACTTGGGTAGCAAAATAAGGTACCTATTTTTTTTACAGTGTACGATGATCGCATAGTGTCGTTGAAAGGTACTCTCCCGTTTCCTCATACCACTTCAGCACCCCACCGCGCCGCCGAAGTATTCACACCGCTACGCACGCACACAGCCCTAGCACTTTACCTTCGACCGCGCCTTGCTGTCCATGCGCACTACCGCCTAACATGTCACGCGTGTTCGGCGACGCTGTCGCGTACGTCGCGTTTGCCAGTACGCGTCGCGCCCCACGGCACCAGTCTAGGTGATGATCGGCCGTCGGCAGTGCCCCCACCTCAACTGCCTGAATCTGATTGCGTGCTTTTTTGCGTTCCACAGCACGAACATCGCTCCATGCGCTCGGAAGCATCGATGCTTTCGGCATTACTTCATTCTCTTTCGTTCGTCGCGAGTGTGCTCACCCCTTCCGCGTTCGACAGTACGAACACCACGACGTATGCTGACTGCGCGTTCCTTTTGCTCCGCCTCTCACTAGCTTGGCATTCGCCCTAAGCACAAAAAGATATCAGATTAAAATTATACGCAAAAAGCTCGGCGCTCAGTGTTGTAGAAATCAGGCGCTATTATCGCATGTTCGACAAGCAGCCACGTCAATTTATCTTTTATTTATCACCTCGTCCGTCCCAATTTCGTCTCACCACTTGTGTCTGCTCTACAGCCGGATTTCGCCTGTTATATATTTCTTTTTCAAGGTTGTGTTCAAGCGACGGAAGCATGGGCACTTAGATGTATGTATTTCCTATTTTTCTACAATTAGAACATCGCACTTCTCACCGCCTGTGGATCCTTTCCTTGAGCCATCACGACCTCACTTCCTTGCTCTCCGGTTCCTCATGTGCCTTCATGCTAGCCTGTACGAAACGGGACGTCTTTAGGACTTATAAGTGCGCTCCTCGCACAGGCCGTGCTCGACGTGTTACGCATGCCATCCTAGAAATATATATCGCTTTTACATAACATGGAGCAAATAGTAGCATCTTTCTAACGAACTTGACTAACTCGCTTGCACAGGCGGGATTTTAAACGGTCCCAGAATGACCTACGGCCCACCCGAATCTTTGATTGGCTTTGGAAAAACTGGCCCGTGGAGACACCGTAAGCCCTACAAATAAATTGTCTCATGGCTTCACGTTGCTCGCGGTAAACTCGTCCACCCACCCCATCACCGAAGTCCTACCGGCATGTCCTCATAATTAGAGAATACAAGTTGAAAGTGATAACTTGCTCACCCAGTTCGAAATGATTTTAATGTAGATCACTGGCTCCTGAAAAGCAAAGAAACTAGTAGACACCCAGTCTAGATCTGGGCGTAGTGCAGTCACCAGTTCTTTCAGTTCGGGAGCGGGCGTAGCAAACGGGAGATACGACTCCGCCATTGAGCCAAATTCCCAAGGGGTCACTGAAAAAGTAATGTAATAAGTTGCACAAGCGTTAAAATCAGGATGGGCTTGAACGCATACCATCATCTGGCAGCATTTTCCTGTCATGCTCAGGACCGGTCTCAATCTTCAGTTTGCTGGGAGTATTGGTTGTTATACGCCTTAGCGCCAAAGTCGATAATAAGGTGCTGAAATTGACTCGGTCGATATAAAAGCCCTGAGACCGTTTCTCGTCCAAAAGAAAGTCAGGAAGTGAGGCGTGAAGAAACTCGATGTGGTTACGGATTCTATAGGTGAGTACCGATGTCAGAGAAGCCAATGCAACCTTGATTTCAGTGTGAGTCATGGTACCACATGCAATATGCGGCTGCCAATCCCAGAGCGCGAAGTTGCGCACCGGAGAAAGGTTGTCCTCTCGCATCACAGTGAACATTTTCCAAGCAAGAACAAGAGAAGTAACTTCGTAATCTGTTACTTGGGAGAGAATATGCAAATACAATGCATCGAGCTCTGCGAATGGCGTTGAGCTTCCGGAGGGGCGGAGTCCTAGTACAATCTCGAGCTGCGCGACCGGGTCTTGGTTGGCGGCGGATATAAATCTGATCACGACAGATGCATAAATGAACTGCCCCGACGCCTTCTGTAGGATCTTGTCTACATCTTCCCGTGCCGGCCACATCCTGTCGCAAAGTTCACTACCAAGGGGATGGGTAGATTTTATCATTGCAAAGGAATCATCAAGAAAGAGGCGTATGTCTTCATCTGCTCGATAGTCGGTGTCCAATGGTAACTGCAGGAGAATCCGAGAGAGAGCGGGGGCCCTGAATTTGGCGTACAGCTGATTCTCGGCGCGACTGCCGAAGAACGCGATCAAAGGGAAAGCCTGTCGCCTGACGAAATTAGTGATAATACGGATGAGCTTCGCCTGTTCGTCGTGTCCCATACACTCGTCCAACCCATCGAAAAGGAGAGTCACAGGCTTTTGCTGTCCCGAACATTTGCTCTGAACCTGGAGGAGGGGTTCAAAGATGAGGGTTTCGAACTGTGTTTCGAGAGACTTGGTAAAAATGAGCGAATCCGCCTGGATTCTCGGTATGATTATAGGCTGCAACTCTGGCATACTTTGCATTAGTTGGTGAACCAAGGTAGCGACAACGTGCTTGAGGTGATTCCGATTAGAGTCGGTCCTGAAGAAAAAGAACCGAGCAACAGGAATGCCCAGGGAGAGACAACGTGCAACAATTGACCGGGCAATTGCTGACTTTCCAGCGCCCGCGGCGCCGTTGAGCCACAGTATCCACTGGGTCCTGACTGCGGCCTGTATTGTGATCCAATTCATAATGTCGTACAGTACAGCCTCGCGCGTGTTGGGATGGCATTTTGGCGCGTCCACGTTGTCGTTTGAGTCGAAAGCTGCAGTGGCTACGTGTGCCTGCAGATGCTTGAATCCGTCTGCAAAGAGCATTACAGTATAAAAATAAGCTACCGTTTTCCCGGAACGCAACACAATTCACGACGAACCGTCTGCGTCAGCGCAAACATGGCCTATCCAAGGCGACCATTGAGCTTGAACCGTTTTGGCGCCGCTTCTCCGTGCAGTTCGCGATGCTGCGGACGTTTGAGGTCGCATGAGTGCAGGAGTCGCGCGAGCTTTGGGGCGCATAGTCCGAGACGATGTTTGAAAGTGTAATGCGTGTCGTTGAGGCCTGTCACGGTCAGTTATTAATTTTTGAACACAGAGGCAGTGCAAAGGCAGTGTAAACATAAATAGTCGACCGTGTTGATCAATTCTATTTTTAAATTGAAGGTGAGGTTACTCTCGGAAACGTCGGAATTTTTGACAACGAGTGCTATGTGCTCCCAATCGTATTTCTTATAGAATGTAACGAGTACAATTCGGTTTTGTCTCCAAAAAAAAATAGTTTAACTTTTGGGCGCTGTCGGCACAACGTTACAGGTATGGTACTGGTACAGCCTACTTCACGAGCCTGCTTAGCGAGTCCGACTAAGTATATACACCTGTCCATCGTAATTTTTTGCTGTGAAAGTTCGTCTCGTAATACATGGAGTGACTCATCCTAGTATAACTTTACTTTGTGTAAGTATGCAACCTTGTACCTGTGTTCGCGTCATTTGAAACGGTGCATATTAAAATATGAGCACCAGAGATCCAACAACTCTGATCTTCTGAGTATGCTGCGAGAGACCGAACAGGGTCGCTGGAATGCACACCTCGCAGAGCAACACGCAAACAAAAAAAATACCTTCTTTTAGTTGACGTGCATACAAACCCTGTGCACTCTCAGATTTTGAATTTTATGCCCTTTGCTCTAAAGCGCACCTTTGAAAGTCAACGGTGCATTTTCTGCACATATTTCCTCAACTGTAACTTGCTCGGTGGGGATGGTGCTCAAGGCACGATCCCGCTGAACAGGATATATAGTTAGCGCTGTATGGCCGAGTATGTCTCTGAACAATTATGTTATATTCTTCACCCAAATGCCTAAACCCATTGCCGCCCCGCTCTCTGCTAGCCCCATGAGTCATGACAAAAACATCATCGCGCACGGAAACACATGTACTACTCGAATACTTATGTTGCATCGATCCGTTGTAATCTGTACTTTTTATCGCGAACAAAACAGATTTCTTGAAGGACCACAGTGACTGTAGATTCTCCGAACGCATTCATCGAAATCAGTAAACCCTATATACACCCCCTCCCATCTAATACTTGACCACATTCTTCAGCACTGCAACCTCCGCATTGATGATGCTACTCGTCGCCGCACCAATCGACACATTATTCGCGAGCACAACGAACTTGATATCCAGCACCGCGCACTGCCTGACCCGACCCACAGACACGCCTGCACCGTCCTGGTAGTACCGGTCCAAGCGCGGCTGCGGCCGGTCGGGCTCCTCGTGCACAACGACCGCGCGGCGTGGCGCGCTCGGGCACCCGAGCGTCTGCGCATCAGGCGTGAACGCGGCAAGGGCCTCGCGCACCTGCTGTGGGCTCGGCGGCGGGCGGCGCGCGAACCGCACCGAAACGCACTCCGTGTGCCCGTCGATAACTGGGACGCGGTTGCACGCCGCCGACACGCGCAGCGGGTGCGCCGCGTGCATGTCGAACGACAACGCCCCGCCCTCCGTGGTGCGCTCCATCCCGCCGAGAATCTTGAGCGTCTCCCACTCGATCTTCTCCTCCTCGCCCGCGATGTACGGCACGATGTTGTCGATGATGTCCAGGCTCGGCACGCCGGGGTACCCCGCACCGGAGATGGCCTGCATTGTGGTGACAAGCACGGCCTCGAGCGGGCCGAACGCGCGCTCCAGCGCGTGCAGCGGCACGACGTACCCCGTCGTCGAGCAGTTCGCGTTGGTTACGATGAACCCGCGAGAAAGAGGTGGGGATAATAGAGCTTGTTGTTGGGGAATCATTGCGAGATGCGAGGTGTTGACGAGCGGCACGATGAGTGGGACGTGCGGGTCACGCCGGAAGTTCTTGGCGTTGGAGAACACGGCGAGGTCCGCAGCGCGGAAGGCCTCCTCTACGCCATGAAGTCAGCGATGATAACATTGAAACGAAAACCACGCACCGATGTCGCCTGCAACGTCCGCATCCAGCCCCGAAAACACGATCGTGCACTCGCGGAAGGCGTCGGGGACACACTCGCGCACAATGACTTCCCGCACGGCAGCAGGGATAGGCGTCGTCTGCTTCCAGTTAACGGCTTTCGAATATGGCTTGCCGGCGCTACGAGGCGAGGCGCCGAGGGCGTGGATGACGAACCATGGGTGGGCGGCGAGCAGGGTGATGAATCGCTGGCCAACAGTGCCAGTGGCGCCTAAGACGCCTACGGGGATGGGGGCAGTAGGGTGCTGCATATCGCTTCGCCTAGGTTTCGGCGTGAATGTGATGGGCGACCTGGCGGGCAGCTCATCGTCAGCAACGATGATCGTGGCCGCCATTCATCCCATACTCACAACAGGATGCACAAACGAAAACGCAGGCACACGTGATTGATATTTGAATTTTGATTAGCGCCTCATCGCAGAGTTTATCGTGTGCCGAGCTCACCTTTTGGTGGGGAGGTGGTGGTCGGAAGGAGGATCGTTTTGGAGCAGATGACAGTCGATCTTGCGGCCAGAGGGCGACTGACTCGATCGCCAAATTTCTTTCGGACTTGTCCGTCCGTGCCTCCAAAATAGGAGCACCCCAGCGGACGCAGATCTACATAGATCTGGCGCTTTCGGCCTTAAGCTAGGACAAAGATAAATTAGCCCATACCCATTTGTATGAGAGTGAAAGTGTCTGTACTAAAGACATTACAACGCGATGTTGATTCCGCTAGTACACTGCGCAGGGACTCGGGGAGAAGCGATTATTCTATTTTTCTCAGAATCAAGAACAGCGGGTGCACTGCGCGGGAGCGACTCCGACAAACGGCTTATGGAAAGATGGGGGAAGAAAGAAAGGATGAGATAGAGAGCCCAACGAATGCGTTTTATAGGTGATCGAACAGGTCGGTGACAGATTCTAAGATCATTTTTTATTTGTCCTGAGAAGGGGACCAGCGACCGCCAAACGACCGCGCCAAACGATCTGACGGAGAAAACAAGGAGAAAATCAGTGAAAACCGGGCAAAAAAGAGTAGGACCGATGTAGATAAACTAGCGCCGACAAATGGCATGCGGCGCTATAGCCAAGTGGTTACGGCGACAGATTCGAATTTATTCGTACTATCTGTTCCTCTTTGAGGGCGCAGGTTCAAATCCTGCTGGCGTCGTCCGCATTTTCATGGCGTAAATTTTTTCCTCGAAGTCGTCGCAGCTTATAATATAAGGTCTATCCTCCGCACGGACACATCGCTCTGTCAACCTTATGGGCGCTATAGCCAAGTGGTTACGGCGACAGATTCGAACTTCCGATTATCTGTTCCTCTTTGAGGGCGCAGGTTCAAATCCTGCTGGCGTCGCATATCTTTTGTTTTGCGGCGTCGAACGCGCGCCGCGCGCGGGGCGCGAACTCCGGAGGGCTCGTTAGTAGTTACTCCACAGTTGAGTGGATACTAAGCGTGCCCCAGTGGTACGCTGTGCCGTGCAACTCAATAACAATAATATTCTAGGACCCTTGCTGCGATTTGCAATTACAATCTATTACACGCCGTGCCCGTACGCCGCGCCCAGAGGTTTGGAGGTTACGTTCTTCTCAAGAACTAGAGCGATCTTCTCAGTACGTAACCAGTTACCCACCGCTGCCGCTCAGCGAGCCTATAATGTTAACATTGTAACGTGAACGGTCGGGACTCGGCAGCAGTATATCACATATTTTGTTTATTTTTTGCTCCCTCTTTAGTATTTACACAAAAAATTTCGCCTTCCATGATCTGTTTAGTATTTACCAACGTCTTCAGCGGAAGATTTCATCCGTATGATACAATTTTTGCCATATATATATAGTTTGTGCAGTATCCGTCATCCGTTTGTATTTCATATACCTACAACATTCCGGGCTGGTTCCCCAAGCTTTTTAGCGTGAAAAACAAAAACACTCGCGACGCCAGCAGGATTTGAACCTGCGCCCTCAAAGAGGAACAGATTTCTAATCTGCCGCCGTAACCACTTGGCTATAGCGCCTTGTATTTTATCGACGGTGTGCGCCACGCGGAACAGCGGCCTATATTATATGCCTCCTACCACAACGCAAGGCGGATATCAACCAGGATAAAATCAAGTACACGACAAAAATCAAGCTTTTTACCGATCTCCGGTATGCTGAAGTCTCTCTCCTCGAGGGCCACGCGCATCCGCGCATCGGGCGCCTATCATCTCTCGGATGTCCTCCTATTCTAATTATAGAATAGGACGGACCTCTCCTCCGCGTACCTTTCCGCAGCAAACAAAAACACACCGACGCCAGCAGGATTTGAACCTGCGCCCTCAAAGAGGAACAGATTTCTAATCTGTCGCCGTAACCACTTGGCTATAGCGCCTCATGTCTCCGTTGCCGGATGTGCGTCGCCGTAGCATAGTTATTTTATTGGAGGGTGGAAAGGGAAACGGTGTACATTAAATTTTTTGGCAGGGCCCTATTTTTCATCAGGGAAGAGTACTCAAAAATGTTTCTATAACAGAAACTATTAAATATCATCACCTGAATCTAATTCATGCGACTATCTCTGGGCGCTTAGCGCTTACCTTCCTCAACGGAAGACCTCTAAATATAGGCTGAAAGACGCACTTTGTCGCGGCAAAATTAGAGCCACTTGAACCCGTACCTTGAATGAAGAATAGTGAATGAAGGCGATATCTCGGTAAGATGATAAGGCTGCAGCAAAGTGCATGTCAGCGTTTATGGTGGCGTAGGTGGTTGCCGACGAATGACGAGTATGGGGACCATCTCGATATATGTAGCAGTATGCCTCGCCGTCGAAGTATCCGCGACGAATTTGTGGATTGTGCGGCAGGGGTAAGCTTTGCGTTGCACTTGGGATATTTTCAGTTTAGAGCGTAGAGCACGAGCTGAAAGAACTTGACGCTCAGCTATGACAGAGCGAGTTCTGTGGCATATAATCCATAGAAGCTCGACGTTCAGAACAAGCAACTACCTACGCCTTTCTTTGAGCACCGAAAAAGCACATTAAGACGCGCAACAAATGTAATAGTATCTAGTATCTTTGTGTAACAAGCGTGCCTGTTCGACTGAGATGTAGGAAAAGATCGTACAGTAAATGATACACGCAACGAATAGCTCTCTCGACGACACCTTGCCTGATATATTGACACCTTGCGTTCGCAATCCCATGGAACTTCAACATCCTACGTGTAAAGGGGTGTAAGCGATGACTAAATCGCGTAGAGTAGTCCAGTCGTCCGTTGTGGGAGGCACGAGATCGCCTCGCGCTCCGCGCTCCAGGTATGAAGGTGATGCCCAGCGAGCACGTCCATACCCTGTCCTCTCTCGGTCTATCGTCTGCCCTCTGGCGCCCGCACGTCCCACGTCCCACGGATCGCGGACGTGAGCGCACTCCTTCTACAGGACGAAGAGATATATAAAGCACATTCAAGGCCCCATATTCACTTCTGCATAGCTTGCGACGCCACCCGCACCGGCGCATGGTCCATCGCCAAAAGGTTCGCAACGACAGCTGCACTGTCCCTCGCGCTCTGCAGCTTCGTATACACCGTGCGCACATTATCCGTCGTGATCTTGAACAGCTGCGCCTCGTTGGGCACCGCCGCCCCGCCGTGCAGCACGGGCAGCGCGCCGACACCGGACTGGCGCATCGACTCCGTCAAGAGCCCGAGCATCTGCTTGAGCGTCGCGATGTCCGCTAAGATTTTGCGCGTGAGCCGATGGGACACGAGACTAAAAAAGCAGCGCATGCGCACCTTCCGTTGTCGCGGGCGACTTCCCCGTCTGGTACGCACTCTGTCTGCGGGAACGATACAACATCCAGTCAGTGCTCGTCGTGAGCAGAACGCCTGGGGAGTATCAAGCGCACATATCGGAAAGCACACGCCGAGCGAAGGCCTGCAGCTCGAGAACCTGCTGATGGACCAACCTCACGTTGTTCTTCAACAGCTCCGGCGAGGTGGGGTCGCCGCCCTGGTGCAGCGGGTCCTGTGGGAGGAACTGGCTCTGCGAAACGTTGGCTGAATTGCTGAACGGTGAAGCTGGCCCAAAGCCAAATGGTGGTATCGGGTGAACCGCAGCGGAGAAGTTTGGGGGCGCAGGAAACATTCGGGTGATGGTACAAAAGGCCGCGGCGCAAACGGTTTGTGGCACCGTGACTGAAGTGGGTCGGAGTTTGAAATGTGCATAGCTTTCGTCGACACGTCGAATCCTCCGAATAATATTTTCAACACAAGTTGAGTAGAAAAATACAGAGTAGTACATAAGCACCGAACGCAATATACGAGCAGAACAACACCTATGCACATAAACACAGATAATGGAGTCAATATATAAGAATCGAAAGGGCAAACTAGGGGGGGATGAGTGGCAAATGAAGGTGAATGTACTGTAAGGTAAAAGAGTAAGTTGCTAAGCAGGACAGGCGAAAATAGGATATCAGTGTGTGAAGGAGGCAGAATGTTCTTGTATGCGTGCGTATCCAGAGTCCGATTAATTGCTGGCGGGGGGTGCGAGCAGGCCGTGCGTTGGCACGGTGTCTTGCACCCAGAGTTCGTCGCATTTCGTGAAGGCCACGGGGGCCGGTGGGGCGCTTGTTTTTGAGCGTTGAAGAAGCCGAAAGACGGAGGATAGTCCGGCCGTCGTGTGTGGGCGGAGAAAAAAATAGGGAAGGTGGAGGGAAGAGTGCGCAGTCGGTATATGGGGGTCATTTGATGGTGGACAGAGGGAATGAGGAAGGAGGGCGAATTACGACCAGGAAAAGTTGGCGCTCGCGAAAAGCATGATGAAAAGGAATAAAGATCGCAGTAACCAGGGTATGACAAGCGCACTGAAAAAGCACAGAACGCTCGCAACCACGCACTGCTAAACACCCTCCCGGAATCCTACTCCCAATCAACTCAACCAGTACTCGTACGCGGCTCCGCCATAAGCCCCGCCGTCTCATCCGCCGCTGTCGTCGGCGTCGCCGCCTCCGCGCGACGCACCGCGGTATACGCAGGCGGCAGCTCGATCGTCTCCGGTTCATCCTTGTCCTCCTCCTGCTGCGGCAGACTCGGGCCCGCATCATCATGCTGAATATAATTCACCGTGCGCATCGGGCGCGGCGCACCCTTCCTCCGCTCGCCGCCTTGCGCCGACGACCCACCAGCAGCACTAAGGAGGCCCGCGGCAGACGCCGTGTCGGGCGTCGTCGCGCGCGTGTAGAAGCTCGACGCCGTCCCGCTCAGCGGCCGCGTGTCGTCCATCGTCCCCGTTGCCGTCTGCGAGCGGTGCGTCGAGCCGCCGTCGAGCGTCGGGTCGGGCACCATGAACGGCTCGGGCTGGTAGTACTCCGGGAGCTCGTTCCGCCGCACGATGCCCGAGGGGTGCTCGCCCTCGTCGCCCTCGTCGGCGTTGATGAGGTCGACCGGGCGCTCTTTGTAGCGGCTCTGCGGGCGCCCGCCGCGCCGCCGGAAGAACCACAGGACAATAATGAGGATGACGATGAGCGCGAGGCCGCCTAGCACGCCGCCGACTATCGCGCCGACATTTTTCGAGCCTCCGCTGCTACCTGTCCCTCTGTAGATGTCACCTCGTAAGCACATAAGCTGAGGTGTTCATATCCGGAGATTACTCACGCGCCAGTAGTCGACGTCGGATAGCTCCCTCCAGCAGGGCTACCAGGGGTCGAACTTGGACTGCTTCCCGATAAGCAGCTGCCGTCATTATTAATACCCGACGAAACCACATTGAGCGAGCTCCCCGCAGTCCCATTTCCTCGCGCATCACCACCGACAAGGATGAGTGTCGTGCCGCCGCGCAGAGAGGGCTCCCACGTAAAGCCCGTACCCTCCGCAGTTATGTTCGTAATATTACTTTCTGGAACGGAGAACGACTGGCCACCAGGTATAACTCCGAGGAAATTCGGTGTTCTGAGGTGCAAAAATCCGTGTTAGTCGAAGACAGAGCCGAAAGAAACGCGAAAGCACGTACCCTTGCACTGTCGTTGGATCCCACCATATTCGCGTGTCCTGGCATTGCACAATCTGGTTCGCTGGTTCGATGGAGAATACAAAATCGGGTGACACAGAGACTGTCGAATTGTAACATGAAGAATCACTGGCCGTCGACACCTGCACGGCGACACTTGTCCCACCAGAGCCGAAGCCCGTTGCATCGCTGACCTATTTATGAAGATGATTAGCGGGACGTAAATATAAACCAGATAAAAAAGTTTGGGATGAAGTAAATAGAAAGGTTGAGCGAGAGAAGGAAAAAAAGCAGATTAAAAACAAGTCAGTTAGTATCTTGTTAGCCAGCAGGATCGTTCGATACCTAGCCATACCACAAACCCAGCGTCGTTTCCTCCCCAATACGATCCACAGATAAATATACACCTGGGACCCACACCGACTGCGCGCGAAGCCAGAGTCTCCCACATCGACCACTATATTTAGCCCTTCGCCTCGGAGAAGATCAGGTTCGGATAGCAAGTTATGACAATGACGGCATGACAAGTGAGTGCCATAAGCGGGGAGTCTTCGGCGAGCCAGAACGCAGTCCAGACAACTCCTATAGTCGAAGGGTAGACGGTGCGCAGAAGCCAAGGCCGTGAACGAAAATTCAAGCTCTCCCGCGGCCGTGCGTGCGTGCGTGGTCAGCATACGACCAATTTGTCGGGCGCGGCGATGAAGGCCCGTTCCCTATCGATGTATTCCGGATAAGAATCGCTTGCCCGAGGTGCGCGCTGCTGATAAGGATGCAAGGCAAGTGATCGGTGGCGGGATGCGGAGCAGAACAGTAGGGAGATAGTCGAAAGCGAGTTACTGACTGCAATCTTCCAGTCTTGAACGGTCATACGTGGCGCATATATGCCAAGTGGTTGCGCAAGGCAAAGTCTCGTCAATGCCGACGTTCGAGTGGTAGCACTGCCGCGCCGGTAATGAACTATTCGTAGCTCGTTGGTGGACGTGGACCTAGACGTGCACCCATTTTGTATGGTCACGGGAAGTTGGAGCCGCAGTAAATTTGGCAGATTGACGGGGCTTGGCGTACTCCACGAATGTTTAGCCGTCCAGCGAGAGCCATCGTCCTGGCAATGAATGAATGAACTCTTGAGGGAAAATGGGTGGGCTATTAGGACTGTGCTAAAGGGAGAACGTACTGCACCGGGTGTCATAAGACTAGAGCTTATCGGAAGATAGGTAATCCCGACGTTTAGCACCGCCGCCCTCATTCATTCGCCTACTCGGGGACTCCCAGATGACGAGGCAATGCAAAACTGAAGGAGGAACAGCTGTTGTGGCATCTGTTGAAGGACGAGGGAGGGAGCGCGGCGAAGAGCGGAAACACGGGGGTGATCCTTCTGAGTGATCGTTGGGCGATCGTCTGGACGGTATCTGGATGGTTCAAAAAGGCAAGATGTCGATGTTGCTGCTATTCGAAGGTAGATTTGTTGCGCCGGAAAAAAGAGGTTGATGAAGGCCGACGTGTCGTCTGTTGCTGCGGCTGCGTGTAGAAACGGAGCTGGAATAAAGGAATGCAGAAGAAAATACGAGCAAAAACGAAAGAAATTGGGGAAAGAGAAAAATTTTCACGGCGAAAAATCGATAAGAAAGTCATTGAACAACATTCCAGAAAAATTGGCGAACGAATGGATGGAAAACGAAGTGTTTGGGAAATGACACTCACGACGGCGACGAACTGCGAGTCTCCTGGGTATTGTAGCTGGAATTCAACCTTGGTGTCGCTATTTGAAAAGGGTATATCCATGATTCTACGGGCCTCGATGTTGTTGGCGAGCGGACTGGGGCCGAAAGGAATAATGAGGATGCGATATGGTGGTGTACCGTCACTACCGCTGACGGCGACGGTAAGGTTACCGCACTGAGTAGGTGTTTCCTGGAACGACCATGTGTATGCATAGGCACGGTTGAAAACGGTGGCCGCGGCGAGGAAGAGGAGGTGGGCGCCGCGGTGGGAGGGCGAGGGCGCCATGGTGGGAGGAGAGGTGGAAGCTGCCGGTGCAACTTGCCCGTCGTCGACCCTCACGACGTCACCATTCGACATGTCACGCGTCGCGTTAATTATTCTCATGTCGGCATCAACATTCCTATTTTTATTACACTCCCTGCTCTCACTAATGAAAGTCAATTCTCGGCTCGAAATAAGACGATAATCATCTTCAGAGTGATAGCTGTGCACGTCAGAGCTCAAAAAAAACCTAGAACTACCCTGTTAATACCTCCATTTCCCCATTGCTTCTCTCCTTCAATAAAGCTTTATATTCACCGAAGTAACCGAATAAGACTGAATTCAAACCAAATTATCTAGTGTAAAAGAATTTTGAATAACACGCAGAACAATTAATGGTAACACTCAAAAGCACTTCAGGAACCTACACATAGTATATGATTTCATGTTGACAGGATTGCACTTGCGTATCCCGATGCTAATGGGTTATGACAAGTTCTCGCGTTTTGCGAGCTACACAGCTCAAACCTCTAATGACCCGAGAGAGCATGTACTAATTAAGCTCACCAAGGAGACGACAAACGGAGACCAATATAGCCTGTTAGATAGCTCGCCTACAATTCCATTCGCCTTGTCTGCATATACCGACATATAAAAGATAAATACACGACTACGGCAGAACCGAACTTGTCAAACCCTTCCAATGAGGGTACTGATTCACTCGTATCAATTTTATTTTTCTCGCTCCCCCAACGCTCCCCATTAGCCACGCAATTGCAACACACCTCAATAGCATCGACTCCGTCACCCAGGCCCATTTTCATCCACCCAGAATCCAAATATTGGGATGACCTAGAAATTAATCGGAGGCACCAAGGACGTTCCAGACTGCAGAAGCCTGGACAGCATGTAGGTGCGCTGTGAGCGCATGGTGCGATGCGCAACGGCGCGCAGACCCAGTGCGCGCGGCGCCGATAAGCCCGATCCGCATGCATCCCAAGTAATCTATTCTTAGAACCTACCGATCAGAAGTGGCATGCACGGTGTGTAAGTACTGAAAGGTGCACGCAGCAGAGCAGCACAGAACCATAAAAAAGCTGCGTAAAATTCAAGTCAACGAGGTGATAGATTTATAACTGATATTCTGGAACATACTCCCCGCAGGAAACGAAGGATTCGTCCATATCACAGCCTCAGTTCAGAAAATGCTTTGAACTCTTCTCTGTGTGATATACGGTCCGCAATAAATAACCAATGTGTGTGCGATACGGCCGTCGTCGGCTAGAGTGATTTCCGCCTTGAGGCAGGCTCCTCCCATACCGACATATATCGCTCCATAATACATATTGCAAGTTGTTTCTGATGAACTTCTACCTCTTCATGATTGCAAATTATGATTCTGGTATCGAGGCTCATGGGAGCCGAAATATTGGGACAGCCAGAACGGTGGCGATATGTATGGCCTGGAGTCAGGTATATACGCCTGTAACTTGAACTCATTTTTTTATTGATGGGCGTCGAGTGCAACATAATCCAGCTCCGTTCTTCTGACCGTATATAGTCTCTTTTTCAGACGGCGATATTGTTGACAAATACTGGAATACGCAGGTCAAGTACATACGTAGACCGCTCGCCTGCACATGCAATGTAAAATCTGGGCAGTGCATCCGAGTCAGAGTCTATCGACACTCTGCACTGACATAACCTATCTAGGCTGACTCGGACATATTGAGATAACCTGTGAGTATCTTTGAGCCTTATACGGTAAAGCTTGAGCTATCGCTCTCAGAAACTCGAGCGTATCTCTCAGTCGTGGTCTTGGCCAAGCTGTGGCTTTGAAGGCGAGTAGCCTGGCATGGGATTAACTACAGTCGGCTTGTAAATAGCTGTGCTCCCGGCCTGACAACATATCATCACCACTCGTCATCATTCCAGCAACTTTGTCCCCGCATCCTGATCGCTATCTTTCAGACCCCGCCCGGGGTCTGCTCCGTCATGCTGCTGCACACAACTGCCCAAACAGAAGATGTACAGACACTGCTTTCTCTTTGAGTACTTCTGTATACGTGTCAGAAAACCATTCAACGGAACAAGACTTCGTGGGTAATAATAACACTGAGAGGCTTCCCCAGTTTTTGTCAGCGCCACACCAATCCGCATTATCGCAATGACAAGATAGCTTCCGTGTCAATGAGGGGGGAAATCGGCCCCCAACCCCGGACCCCAGTGTACGTACGTCCATCCCCCCACTCTTCTATCAGAACAATCGTGCTACCCCGCTGGCGTATTTTGTCTTCGCTTGCATGCAATAATCCTGCGTGGCGCAATCAGGCTGCGTCTTTGCAGCACTTTGCTCTCAAGCGATTGCGAGCCTCAGCACCCGAGTCGCCGAGCGCCGGTTTTTACAATAACCTATCATATTCTACGCCGTGAGGCCTTCCATTTCGAACATGGCCGTCTGTTTTTTTGTACCAGAGTAAGGTGCAGACGTATGCAAATGCGCGAGGATCAAGACGCGGGTGCAGACGCAGGCACGCGTTGAAAACAACCTCCCTCCACCGTTCACGCGGCAATAGCGGCACTATCCCCGCGCACCAGCCCACGATGACCATATCATGACGCTGCATGATATCGGCGTTTGCAGAGTATATTCTTTCCAGGGAGTCTGGCCGTCGATCGAGCGGTCTAGAGTCGAGGATGCGAGCTCAATACTGCTCAATAGGCCTACTCAATTTCGTACAACGTTTGTTTGACGCTGTCGCCGTCGCCGAAGGTTGCAAACAGCGGGCTGGCCAAAGCGATTTCGGCGTTAAACGCAACGACCCGTGGACGACCTTAATAACGCTTATTTTTAGACTACACAAGCGCACATGGCACTGATCGATCAACCCAAAGTCAAAGGCTACGCGAAGTTGCCGACCTTCCCATTTGGGCCCACCACCTCCAAAAATTTGCTTGGGAAGACAAAGAAGCGGCCTGTGCAGTCGGAATGCATATTACAACTACGCCATTTCCGTCATTTGTTTGCATGAGGCCGTTAACGCCGAGGATAAAAATAGCACATCTATCACATGGCGGAAAACCTTGGAAAACATGGAGGGGGTGGCGTAGGATCCAATTAGAAGGTGAAGTAAAACAAAACGCGATAAATGACTGGTTCGAGCGCTGTGAGTATCTTCGAAATTTCATTGGATATTGCATGAGAAAGTGGAATGAGAAACCGAAATTTACTTAGCTCCCGAGTATATCGGCCCAGTGGTTACCCATGTCAGTCAACTTCGTGCGGGCCTCTACCGAGAGTCAAGGCAGAAATCATCCCTGGACATACACAACATGGAGCACCTGAGCATTATCTCTATGTATGCGATCGTACAATTAGGTTAGTCTACTCTAGAAATCATTGCTGTCGTCAAAACAAGGAAAAGATCATCAAGATATCATAAACTTGACCGTCGACGTTCTCAGGTGAAACCGCGGGCCCGCCTGCGATGCTTTGTTCCGAGCCGTTGAACGCGAGCAATTGCTATTTCGCTGTATCCACGGCGCCACGGTCCAATATTATCTCTCAAAAAATTATCTAAACATACTAAACAAGATGACTAGAAAAAAATGGTCAATATCGAGGCAGCTGACGTCGTAACGTTAATTTTAAATGCAGCCCTGAAACTTTAAAGCATGTGCGTGATGGAGCATGGGAGGGAAGGCGGTGTCTTTCGTGCGAGCATCCAACAACAAAATTCCAAAGGCATATATCAGCCCTCATCGTTTGCGTGTTGCGATAAAAGGAGAAGTTATGTAGATTAAATAAATGCAGAAGACAGATCCTACGTTCGGAAGAAGGCAGATATTCCCGCGAATGGTTTCCATCGACTGCCTACCACGCCTTGTCCGTTAGAATTTTGAGTTGTCACAAAGTTGTCAGAAGCCTCGGATGCTTCTACACGTGGTAAGTCCTCCGCGATTCTTGCAGAATAGGACATACAGTCCAATCGCAGAAATACGCTGGAATCATCTCAAGAAGTCTATAAAAATTAATAGCTGGCTGGATTAAGTGTGGTTCATGAAAACTTCCGGTCATAGTACGTACTAATCATTATGCAAACGAGCGAGCTCTCGAAGCTATTTGAATTAGCATGCAAGCTATACCAACTGCAAATGCAAGTTCCAGGGCGAAGCAGCGACTGATACTGTGCTCCGAATGCTCTAAAAATAGACAAAAAATCAGCTGCCATGTCTTTGAAGGAGCAGATGGCGGGGAAATGGTGTACTGAGCATTTGCTAGCAAGACATATGGCGACAACTCGTTCGATGATGGATCTGGTCAGCACCCGAGCGTAAACGTGAGTCCCTAACGGTGTCACAAAGTTCACACGATTGCCAGTGACGTCTGCTATTTTCGATCCTTCCAAAAACTCTCCACCCCATCCCAAAACCTATTTCGTACGATTATTGAGGGTAGCTCTCGTGAAATGCTTGACGCCGCATCTAATTTGGCACTTGGTGGACTGCGACGTTTTCCCGCATCTAAGGGAAATCTGGCGGTTCTTGCGCGTATAGTGAAATGATAATCGTTTGTTCAACCCACCGGATTCATGTTGATTTTCGCAATACAACAGCAAAGGTACCTGTGAGCGCAATATCTTTCTATTATAATTGATTTGTATCGACTAACAATTGAATGCATGTATCTCAGAACGGGCTTTTTCGAATGTTATCTTGTATGTATGAGTCTTGTATGTACTTGCTCACGGCTATTATCACGTTGTTCATAGGACATTCGGGGACCCCAGAAGATCTCGACTGTGTCAGTTGACCAGTTCGACTTGCTGTCCGTAGACGCGCACCCGTAATAATAAACATTATGAACGGTCAGATCTATCCCGGCAATTTCAGGATCATTCTGGTGCCATGCGCTCATCCTAGTATACTCCTTGGATCTATCCAGACGATCTCCTCTACATGTTCCGAGTTTATTTTTCGAACCTAGGTCAGCCGGACGAATATCATGTTCGCTGGACAAGTTCTGCCTGTTGAAATCGTATAAAGAGGACGCCTTTGAGGGAGTATTACCCATATCTCAACAGATACCCACTTCAGTTCCAATGCGTTTCCTCCTTTTAACTGCGCTTTGGTTCGGCGCGTCTGCTTGGGCTCAGTCCGCTTCGGTGGGCACGTACCTCGCCACACAGGCCGTCATTGCAAAAACCGACCTCCTTGCGAACATTGGATCTACCGGATCCAAGGATGAAGGAGCAGTGGTAAGTTTTGCTACTGTTCGAATTAAGCCGCGGACGTTTCTCTGATCACATTCTTTGTACAGTCGGGTGTTGTCATCGCAGCCCCCAGCACCAATCCTAATTATATTTTCACCTGGACACGAGACTCCGCGTTGGTCTTCAAGGCTATCATCGATTCGTATGTCTTAAATTGTACTCTGGTCAAGCACATTCCTGATCTTCTACTGAATTTCCTAGATTAGCCCGAGGAGAAGACAACACCCTCAGAACGCAAGTCGACACCTACGTGGCATCTCAGAAGCTCCAGCAGCAAGTCTCGAACCCCAGTGGCACAGTTTCGACAGGTGGTCTCGCCGAGCCCAAGTTCAACATCGACCTTTCCGCTTTCACTGGAGCTTGGGGCAGGTACGGAAAGCGCTGAGTTTCGATTTATTTTTACTGATCACTATATTATTTGTGTCCGCACAACAGACCTCAGCGTGGTATGTCATATTTACATACGATCCTGACCGGACGCTTACGATTCTATTTCAGATGGCCCCGCATTGCGTGCGACTGCTCTGATTTCCTACGGAAACTTCTTGATCTCCACTTCGAACACCTCGTACGTACTTGCGAACATCTGGCCCCTCGTCAAGCTCGACCTCGACTACGTCGCCGCCAACTGGAACCAAACTGGGTAAGTAATATTTACTCTGACCTTAATGTTCATACTAAACTATGCGCATAGATTCGATCTCTGGGAGGAAGTCAACTCCAGCTCTTTCTTCACCACCGCTGTCCAGCACCGTGCTCTTCGCCAGGGTGCGACATTCGCCACCGCTCTCGGTCAGACCGCCTCCGTTGCCGGCTACACCACCCAAGCTGCCAATGTTCTGTGCTTCTTGCAGGTGCGACCGCTCGCACATATGTTCTTGCAGTCACATGTCTGATGCCCGTTGTCTGTATTCTAGTCTTACTGGAATCCCAGCCAAGGATACATCACGGCCAACACTGGCGGTGGACGCTCCGGAAAGGATGCTAACACGGCTTTGGCTTCGATTCACACCTTCGACCCCAGCGCTGGATGTGATGCCGCCACTTTCCAGCCCTGCTCTGACAAAGCATTGTCCAGCTTGAAGGTCTACGTCGACTCGTTCCGCTCTATCTACACTGTCAACTCCGGCATTGCCTCCCCCGGCGCTGTTGCCACTGGCCGCTACCCCGAGGACTCCTACTTCGGTGGAAACGTGAGTCTCGACGCACTAAACGGTTTACTTCCGCTAATATTCATCCTATCAGCCATGGTACTTGGCCACCATGGCCGTCGCCGAGCAGCTCTACGACGCACTCATCGTCTGGAAGGCCCAGGGCTCGCTCAACGTCACCTCCACCTCGCTCGCATTCTTCCAGCAGTTCTTGCCCTCCGTCACCGCTGGAACCTATGCCAGCACCACGACCACCTTCACCACCCTCGTCACCGCCGTCGCGAACCAGGCCGATGGCTTCGTCGCTATCGTCCAGGAGTTCACCCCCTCGACCGGTTCGCTCTCCGAGCAATACTCCAGGAGCAACGGCGCCCAGCTCAGTGCCAACGACCTCACCTGGAGCTATGCTTCCATCTTGACCGCCGTCACCGCCCGCAACGGCCTCTCCGGCGACAACTGGGGCGCCGCCGGCCTCGTCGTCCCGTCCAGCTGCAGCACATCTGGCACTGGTAGCAGCTCCGGAGGCGGCGGATCTGGCACCGTCGCAGTTACCTTCGATGTGACTGCCACGACTACATTCGGAGGTGAGCACTGACCTACCATTCCACCGTATTCTCTTTTACTAATATATCGCTCAGAGAACATTTACCTCACGGGATCCGTTGACGCCCTCGAGGACTGGTCCCCCACCAGCACCCTGATCATGAACCCGGCCAACTACCCCGTCTGGAGTAGTAAGTCGGGCGATACTCAGACCATACCTCCTCTCTGACTCTCTTTTTCTTAGTCACCGTTAACCTCCCCGCCAGCTCTGCTATCCAGTACAAGTACATCAGGATCTTCAACGGTGTCACCACCTGGGAGTCCGACCCCAACAACGCGTTCACCACGGTCGCCTCTGGAACCCAGACGCTCACCGACACCTGGCGCTAAGCTTTCTAGTAGGAAATGTTTCCGCCGCCAAACTCCTAACGTTTCGAAATGTTTCCCTGCTTTAAAGAAAAATTTGCCTGCTTAAAATTGTGTTACATACCATGACGTGTATCATATACGAGGATATTCTGTATTGGTTATTGTATAAAAATTCCAGTGGTTTTCGATGATAAAGTTTTATCGGCCCTGTTGCATTGTGAACTAAGGATTCTTTTCGTTTTGATCAGATTTCATTGAATTTTATTTAAAGGTACCTCCTCGGGTACTCACTTTAGCTTGGTTAAGATACGAGTATCTGATTTTCCAGTCTGAAATCACTCGACTTAGTATCTGAATACTCGCAACAGAAGGATTGAGGAATTCATGTTTGAATGCGAGACGGCGACTCCAGAAGATGTACGTGAGTGACAAATAGTTTAATATAGGACCTCCTTGAAGCCTTGAATACAATTTCGTCGTATATTTTCACAATTGACGCGCTCCAGTTTTTTCTCCTATTAGTCCCTCAGATTATATCTTAACGATCAAGTTTCAAGTCCTGATGAATATTGTGAAGAACATCGTAATCTTTATTGTCTGAGTCAGATGTTTTTACATTTCAGAATAGCGGGTGACATAGGATCGTTTTTTATACTTCTCCGTCCATCCTTATCACCTTAAACCAAGTTCGAAGGGTACGCGAAGTCGGTGGCCGATACGAAGTTCTCCTTGATGCTCCGCGCACTCACGAACCTGTAGAAGATGCTCACACTACCAGCCTTGTCGTTCGTGCCGCTCGCGCGCGCACCGCCGAAGGGCTGCTGCCCGACGACGGCGCCCGTGCATTTCTCGTTGTAGTACACGTTCCCGGCGGCGTTGCGGAGGCGCTTGGAAGCTGCAATGAGTGCACTCCGGTCGCTCGAGAAGCTGAGTAGAATTAGAACAGGTGTGAGTTCAGGAAAATCGAAATATGTGGATGTAAAAATTGACTTACATAGCTCCTGTGAGCGCATATTCGGTGGTCTCGTCAATGAGGTCCAGTGTCTTTTCGAAATCGTCGTCTTCGTACACGTAGACCTTTAAATAGGATGGCAGGATGAAACGTCGGTCGACACAGCAGAACGAAAAGACAGCACCCACCGATATCACGGGTCCGAAGATCTCGTCGACGAAGGTGACAGATTTGGGGTCCTTGCTGAGGATCACGGTGGGTTGGACGAAGTACCCTTTGGAGTCATCGCCTGTACCGTGTTCAGCGTGCAATAAATATTGGCACACCTCAATGGACGTACCAGTTCCACCAATCAGGATCTCGCCACCCGCATCGCGCGCCTTTTGGATGTATCCGAGGATCTTGTCATACGCGGGCCTTCCACTGCATTGGAGTAAAAGCTGTGAATTGGTTCACAAATTCGCACAGAGTGAATTCACGCACATAACCGGTCCCATGAAGTTCGTCCAGTCCTGCGGTGGGCCAACCGTAATCTTAGCAACCTCTTCCAGAAGCTGATCCTTGAACCCTCCCTTCCACGCGGACGCTGCGACGTACACCCGCGAGCAGGCGGAGCACTTCTGTCCCTGGTATTCGAACGCACCGCGCACAGTCTGCAGCACCGCATTGCGCACCTCCGCGCTCTTGTGCACAAGATGGAAGTTCTTGCCGCCGGTCTCCCCGACAATACGGGGGTACCCCCTGTATTTCTCGAGGTTCTGCGCGATGTCCTTCCACAGCTTGCGGAAGATGAACGTGCTTCCGGTGAAGTGGAGCGCGGCGAACGAGCGGTGGTTGATCGCTTGGGCGACGACCTCCGCCGGAGGGCCGGGGACGAACTGGATCACGCCCGCTGGGAGCCCTGCTTCGGCGAGGATCTGGTAGACGAGGTAGTTGGAGTAGGTCGCGGCGGGGGAGGGCTTCCAGACGACGACGTTCCCAACGAGTGCGGGTGTCCCGGGGAGATTGCCGCCGATCGCGGTGAAGTTGAAGGGCGAGACGGCAAGCACGAATCCTTCGAGCGGGCGATACTCGACGCGGCTGAAAGGTGTACGTAAGGAAAATAAATAAGCGCCGAGAAAATTCAGCGGCTAGATAACAACTGAGACACGTACTTCCACGCGCCGGCGCTGTTCTTCGCTGGCTGCTGCGCGTACAGCTCCTCCACGAACTTGACGCCGAAGCGGAAGAAGTCCGCGAGCTCCGCGGCGGAGTCGATCTCGGCCTGCCACACGTTCTTTCCCTGCCCGAGGATGGTCGCCGCGAGGAGCTTGTACCTGTACTTCCCGCTGACGAGATCCGCCGCTTTGAGGAAGATCGCGGCGCGGTCGTTCCACTGCATGTTCTCCCAGGCGTCCTTGGCAGCGAGCGCGCCGTCGATGGCCGCTGCCACGGTCGCTTCGTCGGCTTCGTGGTATGTGCAGAGATGGCGCGCATGGTCGTGCGGCATAGGTTGTTTCGCAAGGTTGCCCGTTTTGATCTAGCATGGACTCGTGAAGCAGCTGTTGTCGGCATCGTTTACACCTACTGACCTCCTTTCCATTGACGATGCAAGGAACCTCGAAGGGAAGCTGCTGCTCCATCTCCGCGATGGTGGCAATCAGCGCCTGACGCTCCGCAGAGCCAGGCGCATAAGTTTTCTGTGCAAGACATTGACATCAGCAGGCGACAAATGGTGTTTGAAATGGCATACCATCGGTTCATTGTCGATAGCAGGGACTTTGAAAGCTGCGAGAGTTGCCATGTTGTTCGGGAGATTGGTGTAAGGAGGGAAAGAGTAATCGTGACCTTTATCGTGGGGTCGGGATCTATGGCCCGGGATCCATCTATCGGATCTTGAAGCCGGCTTGTTGATGAAAATGCACTTCCAAAAATTTATTTACGAGCCCCTAGGTTACGCGTACATGAGCTCTCAAATACTCGAGCACCTCAAGCTCAGTGGTGAAGCTAGATTTTTATGTGAGGGACGATTATTGGATATTTAACGTGCCCTACACATCAGAGTAGCGTTCACTGACCATCTTTTACTTTTTTTACCAGAACTGATTGATCCAAAAAAGTCTAATTTCGGAAATGCAATGAGACTACGAAGTTCGCACGACACGCAGGAGTGCGTACGCCGGGTACAGACAAATGTTTTCGTGTACTATAAAAGCGACCACTATATCAATGCCGTCATGCATTCAATCCTCACCGAACGTCACCGTCGACGGAAGTGCATCAATAGCCATCTTCAAGCTCTCCAAAATCTTCCACGAATTGAGCACGCTCTCCGGACATCGCGCGCACCCCGACGCACGCGCCATCCTGAACAGAAACTCCATCCCGAAAATAACATCCGTCGTCGGCCGCAGTGCCAGCTCCTCCTGCGCCGCACGCGTGAATTCGTGCCACCATCTCGGCGCCTGGCGGACCGTGAACGCTGATGAATTGCAATTCGTGCACTGGAGGCTGGGCGGCGCGTTGAGAAGGTCTATTGCAGCCTTCGACCGCCGGCGGTGTAATGACAGGAGACGGTGGTAGTCATATGCTGAGTTGTATTGGAGCTCTTTGCAAGGAGGCTCTTCCAGAATATTTGTGTTCAAGGTGTGCCGCGATGCGATCTTGGCCTCTTCTTCGAGTTCGTAGCGACATGCAATGGCATAGGCGCGTACTGGAGATGATTGTAGAAATTGTGGTGAAACGAGAAGGTTCCGCAGCACGCTGATCGCAATTTCAAAGTCGTATTTGAGAGCGACACTAAGAGCAGAAGCGAGCTCGTCCAGGGACTGCACTGTCGGCGGCGGGACGGGATAGATGCATCGCAATACACAGTCCAAATCATGGCTCGTTTCGGCGACAGCGATTACGGGTCGTTGTTTGGAAGAAACCCCGTCTGCTTGAGGAAGGGTGAACATGTCGTAGAAGAATGGTGAAGCTGTGGCTAGAATGCATTTGTGGACATGAAATTCAGTGCAGTGATCGCTTTCCGTAGTGAGAAGAATGACATCGGCGTCGGCGGAATCGAATTGGTAGGATATCGTCATATCGGGGAACACAGCTCTGGAGGTTCAAAGGAGAAAGAGATAGATAACTCACTTGCAGATGTTATAGGTGAACTAGGATTGAAAGCTTGAAGCGGAGCGACAGATGATATGGCGTCACTCACACTCTAGAACAGGGAACAGCGACAATATTGGCTATGATGCATGAAGAGCCGCAACATGACACAATCTGCGATGTTTGCGCATGAGTTTGGCCAGGATATATTTATCACCATGAAACAGGCGGTGACGATGTATGACAAAAGATGGGGGAGTATAGGGGAATATCCTCTTTAGAGGTAAATGGGCCATTTAGACCTAGGACGAGGTAGAGTCTAGTAGAGATAAGATGCGCAGCCCCACAGATCCCAGTTAGAGCAAATGTCCTAGAAGAGTGGACCAGCACCGAGTGCTTACGGATTGCAGTGGCTGAATAGCAAGTCGAGGCTCTGCTCTAGCTCTGCTACGGCGAAGTACCTCAGCAGCGCATATCTTGCATGAATCGGCGCAGGAGGCCAGAATGGGCCGGCCAAGGTTAAAGTGAAGGCAGTAGCAGCGGAGTATATGCAGACTGGGCCGTATGGGGCCGTGTGCTTGTGGCAGAGGTTCGGAGAGAGTCGTGACCTTCAATTCATGAGAAGAGACGCCTGCGGAATTGTCCGATGCCTATTTTTAACACACCTATCATGCTACTGTTCTCAAAAAATGCAGCATTGCCTCGACATCTACATTGTAGCATAAGCGGAATCACTACATAACTATCTTTGTATTCAGCCAGAGTTCTCCTTTACCTAATAGAATTTGTTGGTGCGGAGTAGATGTGACACTGATAGCCCGAATCAAGTGAAAGAATTGTTATTTTTTAGTTATGCGGTAAGAATAAAGGGACTCAAACGTGAAAAATTCAACAGAAGAAATAGATACACAGCATATAATAGCACTGTTCTGTGATCTAAATCGCCGCAAATAATCGGAGTCCACTGTAGTGGTCATGAAATGAGGACTCTGTTATCAGCGTCATCATTTATAAAGGGAGGTGTGCTAGCTAGAGTATAAACGAGTGCAATGAATTAAAGTAAAATCTGAGGGTAAAAGAAGCGCTCCTTACCCATCACTGAACGTACAGCTATTGATGCTAAATACATAGAACGATTTCGACGCCACCGCAGAAATAATACAGAGGCAGCGATGAGCAGCAGAAAAATGATGCCACCGAGAGCCGCCTCAAGGATTGGGGTAATTGAGGTTGGGTGTGTGGATTCAACAGACTTTGGAGAAGCGGTATTTAAGTTGAATCCTTCTGAAGTCGAAGATACAATTGGACTTGTATTAATCCAAGGTATATCGGTCCATTTTGTGGTCGAAGTCATGATAGAATTTCCCGAGTCCAGCGTTGTCGTAACTGAAGGAGCGGCCTCCACTTCAATGTAGTCCACAAAATATGTAGCGTTAGTCACCATTAGTGTGGTTACGGAGAGTGTATGTAGGACATCTCCCGAGAGCCCCGAACGGTTGAAGAGTAGTTGTTGGTAGATGTAGTTGACGCCCACTGGCGGAACCGCCGTGACAAGCTGTGCGTCCCCGCCATCAACGCTATATGCAAACTGCGAACCAGATGGACCCGATTGTATTGGCCCAAAAACACAGACGCCCACGCCTAAACACAGAGAAAACATTTTACAGTTAAATTTTTCGATGGGGTAGATGTAAAATGCACAGACCGGTAAATTGAAATGTGAATGAGGCCCCTGGGTTCGTTGCCCATGTCGATGTGCCATTGAAGTCTGAACTGGTACCGCCTTGTCCCCATGCAGGGTTTGTTGAGAAAACAATAGTGGAGTCACGGTCGTCGAATATTGATATACTCATGAGATATGGGTGTAGGAATGATTGATGTATGCAGTGAAATTGAAGATGGCTAGCCTTCGTTATTTCAAGTAAGTACTTTCTCCTCTGCTAAATTCTAATTAGAGGGCAGTCAGTGATACATCAAACTATGGACAATACAGTTTCCTTTTAAATTAAATCATGTCAAAGATAGGTTCGGAGTCAGTTTCCTGGCTCTGGCGCTCAAGCGCTCACCGACGAACTCTCTCGAGCTCTGCTCGCAATGCACAAATAATCATCTAAAAATAGAAAGAGTTATTTTAAGATGGTATAAATCTGATAAGATAAGATTTAGAGCATTGCATCACGTCGCCGGCGGCCTTATCACGGGCCCTGGCCGCATACGTTGCCCGCCCCCAATCTTTTCTGCTCGCCGCCCTCTTGAAAGAGACTCCTATGGTTTAATAGCTGTGTTAAAATCAAAATATCTCTCAGGGACCGTGGACGCAGAAACTTTGCACTGGAAATAGTCAACGTCAGATGCTCGGAGTCAGATTCAGAAGCTGGCCAGCATGGACACGACGACCATTTGTTTCCACCTTGAACTTGAATGGCCGTAAACTAAGCGTGATTCCCCCTCTTCGACATTACACAACCGACGCTGAAGAGAACTCGGAAGGTCAAGAACCATTCGAGGATTTTGGTGACTACGAAGTCATTCTCCCGCAAGAGCCTTTCGTCTTCGGCGTCTCGCACATCCATGCCCGACAGGTACCGGAGAGCATCGTCAAGCCGCCGTACGCTCTGACCGTAGATGGCGTCCCAGATCAGACACCACGCCGGGATTCGGGGAAGATCAAGCTTGGGGGCGAGACGGAGTCCAAGGTTCGGCAGGCAGCGCTTTTGGCGAAGAAAGTGCGGGAGTTCGCTGGGATGCAGGTCAAGGTACGCGTTGAAAGTAGATTTTATGCCATACAATCGTGCCCACCTATCTTGTGAAGGTTGGAGCCACGACGAAAGCCATCGACGCTGCGATACATGATTTCATCGTGTCCAACTCTGCGTACCCCTCTCCTCTCCGCTACCAAGGCTTCCCTCGTTCATGCTGCACCAGCATCAACAACATCATCGCCCACGGCATACCGGACGATCGCCCCCTGCACGACGGGGACATCCTCAACATCGACGTCACCGTCTACCTCAACGGGTACCACGGCGACACCTCCAAAACCTTCCTCGTCGGCGACGTCGACGCGCGCGGGCGCGAGCTGGTGCAGGTGACGAACGAGGCCCTTGAACGCGCGATTTCCGCCTGCGGGCCCGGCCGGCCGTTCAAGGCGATTGGAAAGGCGATTCACGACACGCTTGCGCAGAGGAACTACTCCGTCTCAGAGCAGTTTACGGGGCATGGTATAAACAAGGTGTTCCATTGTGCACCGTGGATACTTCATCACTGTATACCAAGTTTAGCATTTGGAAGGTAGCGCTATTGCTGACTGGATTGGCTCTTAGTGAATGATGAACCGGGGGTCATGGAGCCTGGCCACTGCTTTACGATCGAGGCGAGCAAAACGGCAATTATTTATCAAGGAATGTACTAACAAGTCGTCTAGCCCGCTATCATTCAGGGCAGGAACCCTCGAGGATGGATTTTTCCGGATGGTTGGACTGCTTCCACTGAGGTGAGTAACAAAACTTCTCCTGCTACTATATCTTATTACTTAAATATCTCCCAGAATTGTGCCAGGAGTGCCCAAGCAGAACACATGGTGCTCATCACAGAAAAGGGCGCAGACGTGCTCACACAGTGAATGTCTATTATACATTTTCAATAACAAGCTACTTTTGTCGATGCGCAAAGCGTACAAAAAAGAGAGAAATAGGAAATGCAATCTAAGAATATAACACATATCATGAAGGAAGCCTCTCATGCAGGAAGTTGAGCAGTATCTGGGTAATGTCCACGGATGGCTTCCCAATAATCGTGTCGCTCGCGGTAATGATCGGTTTTGCCTTCCCAAGCAGCACCTGCAGATCCGCCGTCATCTCGCCCGTCATACCCCGCCGCATGCGATTAGCCAGCGACGACCGCGGCGCGCGGCGCTCCTTCGCGTTCTCCAGCCGCGACGTGTCCATCACATGCTCATCCGCGTCACCATCGACCTGCTGCTCGCCCTCGAAGTCGGGCTTCGACAGCCACATCGCAAGCTGGGTCGCAGCGTAGAGCAGCAGCTCCTCGAGGTTGCGCCGGGCGATCATGACGCCCTCCTTCACCGCGAGAGCGGTCGTGTACGAGCCTGATAGCGCGGCGGGGTCGGTGATGCTCTGCCCTGGGGGTCGCTGGACAAGGTTACGCAGAATGTCCAGAGTGCGGTTGCCCAGCTCTAGGAGGGTGCCTAGAGACGCAGGCTCGCCGAGGACGATTTTAGAGTGCTAACAACAGGTCAGTTGCATGTACCATAATGGGGATGAGAAAGACATACCGGTATAATTACAGCATGGCTGATAGGCCAGTCGTCAGGGCCATTCAAGAGTACTTTGTCTGCACGGCTGATGGCTACCAGCGTCCCAACAAGGCTCGAAGATAGCTGAAACAGGCGATGTATCAGATGCGCGACGAAGGTCCGCTTCAGTGGATCCGCCTGTGACTGTGCCTTCTCAAATCTTACACGCTCCTCGTGCGTTACCGGCTCGTACAAGCTCGCCAGGTGATTGGGGTGCGTGATGGCGTAGTTGATCTGCTGCAGGAGCTTCAGCGCATTGACCGTGAACCCGCTGAGAACCCGCTCGACTGCTGCATTTGACTTTGCCGAGGTCGGGACACTAGCCGCCAGTGCGTAAAACAAGTTGATGACCTGTTCGATTTCCTCCAGGAGAGGCAGTGTTATGGTATCTGCTGTAGTCCAGGAGAGCGCACGGACGATCTGAGGCCAGTATAGCGTAACAAAGCCCACAGCTTCCGCGTCAAAGTAGTGATTTTGCTTTCCTATTGTGCTAATCACCATTGCAACAATCGAGAGCATCGAGCAGTACGCCAGATGGGCGGGGCTGCGTTGAGTAGGCAGCTCTGGCAGCATGACGTCAATCATTCCTGAGCTAATCGCAGAACTGACGAAGTTTGAGCTGTATGCTGTCAGAACACCTTCACTCGCAATGCGTTCCGCCGCAGCTGCGTTGGAGACCAACGCCATATGGAACAGGAGGATATGTGGAGAGTACAGCGGCTGCTTGCGGGAAAGGAGTAGCGGCAGATCTGAGAGGCCAACAAGGTCGATATGCGTATACAGCTCCATGCTACTTCTGATGACGTTGGTCTCTTGGCAGCGTGTTAACCAGTATGTGGACGACGCATCGATATCAGGTCGTGTGCACTGCTCGAATACAGACACGAGCAACTCCATGTCACGATCGAGATCGATATCTGTTCGGGTGCGAGCGGCCGCGAAGACGGTACTCAGCGCTTCAATGACGAATGAAAGAGTGGGTTCCACCGTCTGCGCGAATGTAAGCCGTTGTTCCGCATTCAAGGTTTTGGGGCGGTTCAGCATGCTCCGCCCTTGCTTTGCGACGAAGTATGTGATCTGGAGTAGAACCCTGTGGAAGGGAGCAGGCAGTGCTGATAAAAGCGATCGAGAAGGAGACTGCGCCTCGTTTGAGACGATGTTGCGAAGATTCAGTACAAGTTCCATAAATGACCCTATCTCCGCCTTTTTATCTGCCGATGAGAACCAGGCGACTTCTAGCAGAGCCAAGATTAAAGAAAGCCTGGAGCCGTGAACGGTTGACATCATATCACCGCCGCGATGTTCAGAGGCGATGTCGAAGGAAGTGGAGGATGCGATCGCAAGGAGGTGAGGCCGGACTGCGGCGTCTGTCCTGAGGTAGGGGATGACTTGTTTTAGCAGGGTCACCCATGACTCGAGGAGCGCAGTCTCTGCGTGCACAAGAGATAAGTTTAGGTTGATCGACAGAAGAAGTTTTTCCGCCTCCTCGACAGGGTCGTCCATACTATCGGGCGCAACAGGGTAGGCCGCAAGGCGCGTGCGGAGCAGGGACGCTGAGAACGCAAACGAGTCGCCGTAGTCCCGCTCGCTGACATGTTCCTGCACTTCTAGCTGTTCCAGAGTCAGGCCAGGGAAGTGTGCGGACAGCAATGCGGTGCTCTTGTCGTGCAAGTCCGGCGCATATGAGCTGGGCGCGGCCTCGGCCAGCATATCAGCGAGTTTGTCCTGTGACTTTAGATGTGGCTCCAATTTGATGTAGCTCAGAGGTTTTTTCGGGGGGACGTCGGTGCCACGAAGCTGCAGATGTAGCCCAACATCTTGAGTAAGGATATGTATGGCGTACGATTTGACGATGGTTCGGTATGCATGCACCTGGATTGGTTCGTGATAGGTTGAGCGTCGAATGCCCTCGACGGTAGTAATCTCTGTCGTTTCGTACGTCGGCACCGGGCCCACCTCCTCGCAGGCGATAGAGACGATCATAGACCAAAAATCGTCATCCCCTCGCAAAGGATCGACGACACTCTTGTGCTCCAGAGCGTGCTGCCATACAACATCCAGGAAGCGGAAAATACATGCAAGGAGCAGTGGATTTGCTTCCCAAAGGTCTTTCCAGCCGACCAGAATCTGGCGCGCAGCTTCCAGGGCGCTGGAAGGGCGCATATTGAACACATCTTCTTCCTCCTTCGGCTTTTCATCCGCTTTCTTCTTTCCCTTGGGGTCATTCTGCCACTCGAAGCCCTTAGATGGATCGAACTCGGTCGGTGAGCGCGACTTGCCGCTGACGAAGAGCGTGGCAAGTGCCGGCTCGTTGTCCACCGACAGCGCGATGAAGAACCAAATAGCCTTGCGAAGGGATAGATCGTCGTATGGATTGTGGATTATGCGGATGAGGCCTGCCACAGTTGTCTCCGGGTCCGACAGGTGCCCGATGAGCGTCGGGGCAGCGGGCTGGGACGCTTTCAGAGAGGCGGACAGAGTGTAGAGCAGCTGAGCAGCCTCGATAGGTACGAGAGGGCCGAGCGCCTGCTCGGGGATGTAGCTCGCGAGCACGTCGACGGGGTCGCTTCGCGTGTGCATGCCATCCTGTACCTGCGTCGCGATCACACGGGCGCACAGCGCCTGCTCCAGGAGGCATGGGCGCCCAGCCATGCTTGAGCGCGTCTTGTGCACTAGCACGATGCGGCACAGATGTAGCTCCGCCTGTAGCAGCATGATGAGGCGGCGCACGTCGAGGTGGCGCCGCGCAGCGAAGAGCATGCGCATGACCTGCATACCCGAGCTGATGCCTGCGACGAGCGGGCTGATCGTCGACGTCGTCGCCTTGAAGAGTAGCACGTCCGCGACCGCCTGGCTAAGCGTGGCAAATGGACGTGCAACGTTTCCCGGCGGCGCGTTCTGCAGGACGCTGACGAACAGCGCCGCGACGCGGTGTCCGATCTCGAAGCGGTCGCCCAGTTGCGCGTACTTCCACCCAAGGTGCTCGACCCAGATCTCGCTGTGAACGAAGCGCACCGCGCGCAGAAGTACCTCCTCCTTGAGCTGCTGTAGCTTCGCGTTCTCGGGCAAGATCGACACCATCGCCTCGCGCAGGAGTGCGGTTGCGAGCTGCAGCAGTGCAAGCGTCATCGTATACTGGCCCGCTGCACGCTCCCCTGCGAGCGCGTGTGCGGCTGACCCCGGCGTGCGGTCCGCGCCAAAGAGTGCCGCCGTCGAGCGCATGTACAACCAAACCCGGTTCGCGTGGCTTGGTATTGCGAGGAGCGCTGTGAGCACACTCAGGGCGGACGTGATGAGGCGTGTGGGGGGAGACTGCCGCGACCGTGTCCCCGCGCGCGAGAGCGCTTCCTCGAGAATCATCGTAGTGAGCTGCACGAGGTCGGGCGGGGCAGCTTCTGTCATTGTGTGACACACGACCGGTTCACCGTCCTCGAGAGATTGCAAGAGTAGGCCTGCCTCCACGGGGTTGCCCTGAACAGCGCTGCGTACGAGGTCAAGTGCGTCCGTGATTGTTGCTTCGTCACTGTCTGCATCGATTTCGATGCCCACGTCTGCAATGCGCAGCGTCTTGACCTGTGCTACGTTGCGCGCGCCGAACGACACGTCCTGGTAGTTGCCGCCAGAGCCAAAGTCCATACGCCGCCGATTCACGTAGTCCGTCAGGATCTCAAGGATCACCTTCCACCCTGAGTGTTGGTGTTGCCAACACACAACGACGTGATCGCCACCATCGCCGCTGAGGAGACGCCCAGTGCAGCGCGCAGGGATGGTCGAGCCGCCTGGAACGCGAATTGGTCGGAGGTTGACGTAAGTAAGCCCAGGATTTCCAGTTCCATATCGTTCCGTCTGCCTTTCGTACAGAGCATGGGCGCCAGTGCAGGCGTTGATCGGGATGACTTGGGAATATGTGGACAGTTGTGAGAGGTAGTAGTACACGAATCTGTCGCACACAGCGCGCTGTTCGGTAAGTGGTCGTTCCTGGTCGATGTCCGAAGTGTATAGGGGGTCTGTATCGAGGAAACCAGCGCCCGTCATAGCACGTAGCAGTCGGAGCAGTGGACGAACTTGGATCGGGAACCGGGAGCGCGCAACATCAAAGATTGCGCGACGTGCAATGCCGTGGTGCCAATCAGTAAGCCAGAATTGCACACATATACCCGATACAGACGCGCTCTCACTGCGTCCAAAGAGTGATATCCACACTTCAACCAACCCATCAAAATCTGGAACCAATTCGACGGGTACCAGTTCGACGAGTGCGGTGATGAAACCTGTACTTCAAATAAGAAAATGGTGGTAGATGAGATACATATGGCAAGCATACCTTTGAGAACAGACCGAAACGCCATTGTATTCGATTCCGTCAATGCTGAACCCGTTTTCAGGTACAAGGCGTTCACAAAGAGAGGGGAGTTCGTAAGGAGGTTTTGCAAGAGGCTAAACAAACCAGCATCGGGATCAAGACAGGCTTTTGCCATTTGCGTATGGATTGGTTCACGGTCCTTGGTATAAGATCGTCCAGTAGATGAGTTGACATGATCGAAAAATGCCTGAAATGGAGCAGGGATATCAGGTGTGTCTGCTGCCTTCGCAAATAGTCGGGAAAGGACATATGACCATGCGAGATATGTGCACGAGTATTGGCTGTCTGCGTGGTTTGTGATGAGGTCGTGGATGCTTTTCAAGCTTTCCGGGGATGAAAAGTACAATTCAGGGTGTGAGGGCGGATTTGAGAAATCGATGACGTCCACTTCGCCAACAGCTTCCAGCTCCAGAACCTCGAGCGTGATCAGGATCCACGCGGCCGCACAGTCTTGCTGCAGTTGTCGGCTTTCTTCATCCAGTAGAAGGGTGTTATTGCTTTGGTTGGAGCCAAGATTCGTGTTGTACGCCGCCTCGAATATCTTTAGCACTACGGGCCCACCGCACGGCACGTACTCCCACATTGTCCAAAACAACAGTTCCAATAGCACCAGTTGCTCCTTCAAGTTCTGCTTCGCCCACGACGTCGCTGCCTTGGGTTCTCCGAGGTATTTCTCTGGAAGTTTGGCTTGTATTTTATGCAAATATTCTTGTAGAACGGATTCAGCGAACTTTTCTCCATCCGGAATGGCTCGTGGAAGGAGTTCAGTGGATAGTTCATAGAGAATGTCTTCAGAATTGCCTTTGGCGCGGAATAAAGGGAGCAATACGCGGAATGTGTGGAGATATTCGGAGGAGAAGAAAGGTCCAATGGCTTCGACGAGCTCAGCAACCATTGAGTCGGAATTGGAGGTCGGTGGAAGGCCTTGATTGTAAAGGAAAGAACGTAGAAGGATGAAGGCCTGAACTTCGTCTATTTGGAATTTGTCGCTAACGGCGAAGACGTACTCCTTGTCTGCGTCCTCGACGCGAATCGACACACCGTCTGCCAATTTCACATTGCCACTTTCTACAACCTTTCTCGACGCGGTTGACGGCTTCCCAAATTTGTTGGATACAGCACCCAGTACAATTTCGCGGTCGAACAGGCGCTTCTTGATATCGGGAATTTGTTCGACGCGTAGCCCGCCATCTTGGCCTGAGATTGTGAGGTGAAGGGAATAATATGTTCTGAACAATGGTTTAGTCGGTTCGCGATGTCTTTTTCACAGGAATGAAACTCACACATCAATCAGGTCTGAGCGTACTGTGGTATCTCCGGACATGATTTATATGCAACTTGACTTTTGCGAGCGCTGCTAGTCAAGTGCTAGTGAACAGCAGAGTCCAGGAGTCAAGACACTAAACACAGTGCGGCACACACTAATCACGGGAAGAAATTCAGTCACGTTCGAGCAGATTGCCAAATCGAGTGAGTCACGCATATTGCGGTTCCGGGGTCCTGGCCGTGGAATGGCGTCGTGACTCGTGGCCCCACACGACTCACGGGCTGGCCACCACCCACTACTGCAGTCCGCAACCGCCCAGGCCCCCACCCTAGGTCAATGCCTGTATGTATATGAGGCTTTTCCACGTCCGTGAGTGGATCATATTTTGCTGAGTATATGGCTCAGGTGCGAACTGCAGCATGTCGTCAGTCACAGCCCGACTTTGGCCCGACTCTAATGTCTTTTCTAGTGGTAACACCTTCAAAGCATTGTGCCACTTTAAGCTTATAGTACGTGGACATGCACTGCAGTTCTTCTCAAGTGCGCATCTTGAAAGGCAAGTTCAGTATGAGGGCCTCCTACAGGCTACAGCGCGGCGCCACTTGTTGCGCGTACCAACGTTGCCCCTCGTTTCGGCCACGGCCCACAACCACCTTTTGCCACCTTGCGGCATCTCAGTATTCATTAATCGGACTCCTCTGATTTTTGGAGAGTCAGCTATGGCCTATTTCCAATGAATGAACTCCATATCTGTGATTTTAGGGGATAAAATTGATGCAATGCAAATGGATGAAAAGCTTAACGGAGGTTGTGAAATATCCGTTCAAGTCTAGCGGGCTTCTGATGACCTGATGTTGTATAGCCAAAAGCAGGGTTAGTATACGTCCGCTCCAAAGTGTACAGCATTCTACGTTGCACAGTGCACACCGCCCTCCTTTCCATCGACTTTTCCGCAGAACTTCCAGTTATGATATATGACATCCCAGAGACAATGATTCCAACGCTAATATCACGCCCATCACAATGTTATTGTCATAAACTATAAATTGCCTTACGAAGTTCAGGCCATAAACATACAATGGCTGCCGACGTTCTGAAGGTCCCATTGTACATGTTGATGCGGGATGATTAGTGGCCCCACTGCGGCTGAACGAAATTGATCTCACACTGGACTCCGAGGCCGAAATCTCTAAATCAAAATGCTCGGCGCCTTCCAAAATCCTAGGGCATGGTAAACGGTTCACTGCATCTGCGTGCATGTTGACCGGGATCCTCCTAACCGGGTGTTCACTAGCTTCACTGGCAGTTCCCCTTCTCGCATAGTATCTATATATAAGCATAGCATTCCCGGTGAGATGGGATACAAATGCAACGTCTGTCACTGTCAGTCCATTATTACACGTTGCGCAAAGTTGCACAACAGCACCGTTTCCATGATTTCTCAACTAAGATTCCTACATGAGATACATAGATTGATCAACAGCGGAGCGTGCCTGATGGATTTAGTTATATTTATAGTAATGTATGGACAGCCATAGGTATGTGGGAGGCAGTGTACTGTGCGTTCCTATGGTGTGCAATGGACAGATTTACGATGAAGCCCTTCAATGCCACCTGTTGGCCCGGCTGTGTCCTGCATAGAATATAAAGTCTGTACCGTTTGCAATACACGCATTCTGCTAATCTACTCCTACCAACAAACTGACAAACAAACATGCCTGTCTCATTCGCAGTGGCACCTTTCGTCCCAACGTCTGTTCTAGCAGCCTCGAAGCCTCTACGCCAGCCATGTGATTTATTGAACGAGCAAAACAGTCGAATTTCTAGCCCAGAAGACTGGGATTGCTCGGACGACGCCCCGGAGAAGATGAATTTGATCCAGAGCTCATTCGAATCAAATGCGTTTGGCGCACTCGATGTACACAGTCAAAGAAACGGCTTTGTCCAGACAGTCACAAAGGCCTACAATGACCACCACAATCTCGTTATTCGGTGCGTATTTCGATACTATCCTTACCTTTATTGCGCTAATTCATATCTCGATTCAGGCCCGATGATATCTGGATCGCGGTCTTAAGCCAATTCAGCATATAGTATGTTTTCACAAATTTACTCTGCTTTTTTTAAAAACGTAAATCTGACTAATTTTTATAAATTCAGCGTCAATAAGAACCAGGCAGGGCTCAGAGATCGTTTTGTCGCCCATGCCGGCCAGAAGAAACTAGTCGTTACTATGCCTAGTAACCGTGATACCGCTGATTTTGGAGATCTTGCCGGTCAAATGTCAGAAAAGATACAGGAGAATGTCAGAAATTCACGGTCGAGCGTGGAAATCAGCGCGCTCATATTATTACTTTCTATAGGTCGTAGATCCAGATCTCAGAGAATGGATGATGCCCAATTTTACCACGACCACTCAGGACGATGCCGCGATATGTTCTATCATGATGATGGCGTCAATGAAGTCGTGAGTCCCGCTCGATCGGCGTCAAATAGGCGCCCGGCGGTAACAGTGCTGACACAACATCCATATATGTAGATACTTTGAGTACGAGATGTCCAAATGTGGAATCCCACGAGTTACCCTCGAAGGCGAACGATCTGACTGGGTAGATCTCCAGTCACGCGTCGACAAACTCGACACTTTCGGCGAAGAACCCAGGAAATGGGCGCGCCTCCTTCGGCCAATTTTTCACCGCTTTGTCTCTGCTTTCGATGGGGATCACGATGTAGACTTCTGGAATAAAGTCAGCGTACACTACTCCCTCGGATCGGGCACTCGCTTCCTCTCTGGTTGGATTACCGCATTCTGCGTATGGGACAGCGAGGGCCAATGGCAGGGCGAGCCATCGACGGAACCGGTCGTGCGCTTCGGCTCGACGCATTTTCATCCAAGGCGGGAGATCGACAACGTTTTATACCCAAGCATCGATACGCAGAACATTCCGATGGGTTTCTGCCAGGTCGATGTAAAGGTCAACGACGATTACGGATCTACCGAATGCACCATGATGGCGGGACACATGGCAACCCTTGTCGATGGGCGAAACCGAGATACAGTGAAGCCACTGCCTTCTTGGTTTATATTTGTCAAGCCAGGAGAGAAGAAAGAATATTACTCGGATGTTGCGGCTACCACCCCAATTCCAAAAGCAACTATCACCCCGGGGGTGGGGGTCCATGCCATCCCGACAGAACCTTGCATCGAAACTCACCTCATCAGTAGCACATGGGTTATCAAAGAGGGAAAAATTACGAGTGAAATCGAGAAACCCCGGACAGTCCCAAGAAAAGCATGGATTCCACTTTATTGCAGAAGAGTGATCGTCTCAGATTCTGGAGGGAAAAGACAATTTGTATCGGGGAGGCTAGGAGGGCCGTCCAAGCAAAATAGTCAGTCACGTAGCGTAGTACCGACATAAGTAAATTGACTACAGTAACATATGACTCGAAGGTAGTAAGGGTACTACATATATGTAACAGTCAAATAGCCTAGGTAAGCTCTTTTAGTAGTCTGCCGCACGGTAGTCTCATGCCCAGCCTCTCACCAGCGCCTAGTTAGTAGTCTCATACCCAGCCTCTCATGGGTGCCTTCCAATTTGGGTCCCTCCCCCCAAATTGGGAAGGCGCCGGTGAAAGGCTGGGCATGAGATTAACCCCATTGAAAGCTTGTTACAATTGTTACAATATGATATCTATCTATGCCTACATGAGACTAAGGTTGGTATTTGTTGAAAGCCCCAAGAAAGCCCTACCTCAAAGTTGGTTTGCCGGAATTTCCAGCTGATGATACTTACCCCATATCATTCTACTACAACCTGCATGTATGTATTTACCTTCTGTGTTGGGGCTAGTTTTCCCCAGGCCCCAGATGGTGTTTAAATGGAACGATCGAGTCATCAGTATACTTATGTGAAGCGGTCGAAAAAGAATATTCGATGCAGTTATAAGTAACATAGTACCTGCTATTTTTATTATGCTATTTACATAACGAAGCTGCTTTTTCGTTTGGAAACCAAAATTTTGATCGCGTCTCCAAACCATCTTCTATATCGCTCGTGGCACACTCATTTTTTTTTTCGGGGTAAAATATAATGCAATTGGTATCATTAGATTCGCAAAAAGCACAGCTGTCCGCTTAATACTCTATGTGCGCAGTGTTTAATTTGAACATGCTTCGGAGTTCCGAAGAATGAAATGAAAACTGACGACATTCTCAAGAAGCCTTACACGATTCCAGCAGGCTATGACCTTCAGTGCAATTTGTGAGATGCACCGCAACATGGGTTTCCATGCAAATTCGCACAGGCAAACGCGAGGCATACACCGTCGAGGGCGGCCCCTCGACCAGTTGGATTCTATTTTAAGTGGCACCGACCCACCCCATATAACTTGCGATAATTGGGCGCCTTCACACCCTTATAACAGATGATAGCTGTATTCGTCGGTCGACCGTAATGTGTTATGGCAGCCTCGACAAATTCAGAATCCAGTTCAAGTGTGCTTCAAATTTCAAAGAAGATGTGGTTGGAACTACTTAATAATGAGACGGCGCACAGATAAGATTACAAGTATTATTTCCTCAATCGAAATGTACCGCTGCATGGGTACATCAGGCATCTAAAGTACAGCATCACCGCCCTCCACGAAGTGCAAGAACAAGATGCAGCACGGCCCCAGCGTTGATATTGAAATCTTTCGCTTGCTTGTCGTCAGCCCTGTTGATTATCGGAGATAACTATGAGATCTGGATCGTTAGTCTTATTGAGTGCCTGAACTCACATTTGACGGCCACCAAAGATCAGACGCTGCTGAGGTGGGGGGACACCCGATTGCTCTTCAACTTTCTCTTTTATCCTCGTAATCTGTGAAGAAATGTCAATCGATAGAACATACGTCGTGAGCAGACGATATCTACCCTATCCTCGGGATCGATGTCGAGTTCAATCTGCAGTAGATAAGGTCAGTCTGTGATTTCAAACGCGAGCCGTTGTCGGATTAGGAAATAAAAGGATATACTGCACCTCTTTTCCCGTAAGTGTCTTTATTTCTCGTGAGCCCCAAGACGCGTTGTTAATGACTTAGTTGCTCACCTTGACTTTGATCAACATGATAGTACTGAGTCTATTGATTCAACGCGGTTGAGGTGCGATCGCAGTGTGCGTGTTGTTGGGTATAGCAGTACAGATCTTCTCCGGTTTTAAGGACAAGGCAGTAGCAAAATACGAGACAGAAAAGCTGTAGGTGGTGAACGATGAAAGAGAATGCGAGTCAGTTCTCATCTGGTATTGGTGTGTCACGTGGTCCAGCACACCTTGCCGAAAGAGCCGCGCCGGATGGCTTTTCAATGACTCTCATTCAGCTCTCCATTGAATGTCCTTCTGCAACTTGTCTGCGCCTCTCGAGTCTCTCGAATCTCAAACACTTCAAGTCTCTCAAATCTTAAGCACGAAATTTTATTCATTCCGTTCCTTCCCTTTACTTCTGATGTCTTTCGAACCTCCGAAAACTCACTGGCCGCCGCTACATGGTCAACGGGCCTGGGGCCAGCACCTGCCGATCTGATATTGAAGACAGGAGTAGCTTGCACGAAACGAAAAGGATGACCAATCTAACCGCAAAATCTGTTCTCAAGAGGCTTTAGTGTGACTCGACCGAGCCTCCCCGAACTCGAGATTACATACGTATAATGGACACATGCCAGAACCATAATGGGGGCAATAACTTTACTTGGTACCTCTGGTCTATGCGCGATGAGCGCTAGTTCAACCTCTTTCGACGAATACCACCTTGGTTTTGCTCATGTAAAGCTCGACGGAGAAATAACAGTCAACTGACTGAAAAGTTCAAGCAGAAATAGATCAACCCAGTCTAAAAATATCGGCATGGGGCTAGTTGAAGCGGGGGGTCGGGAAAGAAAGCAACGAGATTGGTCAAAGGTGCGAACATGATTTCATCTCACACAGCGTACTCCTTTTTTTAATCGACTGTATAGTTGAACTCATGAATCACTGAGTCTAAGTAACAAATGTGTCTGGATTCTGGAAGCACGGAGACTCACGGCTCGTGGAAATAAATGGCTTGGCGTCGACACTGGACGGTCGAGCTGCCCGGGAAAGAGTCTTCTGAAAACTGCGAACTTCTTCCGCTCTGTACTGTCTTGTGCTTGTCGTCGATGATGATTGTGATTTTCGCCGGAACTTCAACACGAGACGTCCTTCCGACGATATACGACATCCTTCCTTCTTTCTAAGCATAGTTCCGCCTATAAAGCATTTCGGGGGATTGCTGTATTCCTACTAATCTTCTGCCTGGTACATCATGTCTGACTCTATCGACTCAAAGCACGAGGATCAGAAAATTGAAACACAAACAGCCATATCTCCTGAACTCATCGTTTCTCGCCTTGCAAAATTGGACACGACACCATGGTATCAGAAACCCAATCTCAGATTGTTGTATCTCCTCTTGTTTCCGACATGTATTGGAGTCGAGATGACTAGCGGGTGATTTGTTTCATTCTTCTAAGATGGTCAACTTCTGAACTACCTATTAGTTTTGACTCGTCTATGATGAATGGCCTGCAAGCCGTGAACTCCTGGGATACGTGTGAGTCCTCTCCCCTTACTGGTAACAGCCGCATTCATCTATTTCCTTTAGTTTATCACTCTCCCAGATCGACGCTCTTGGGCCTCATGTCTGCGATCTACTCCGCCGGGGCGATCATTGCCCTGCCATTTGTTCCCGTCATTACGGATGGCCTTGGACGTCGTCGATCCATTGCATTCGGTAGTATCATTATGATCATCGGAGCCACCCTCCAAACTGCCTCTCAAAATTGTCAGTCAAATCCTTACTGTGCAGTACCTACTACTCACTTTAAGCTCAGTTGCGATGTTTGTTGTTGCGAGGTTTATCTTGGGATTAGGGATCCCCTTTGCCATTGTTGCGGCATCTTCTCTAATTGGAGGTTTGCATATTTATTTCTGCGTCACAAGCTGTACAACTAACGGAATATCCGGTCAGAGCTGTCGCACCCAAAAGAACGCGCAATAATTGGATCGCTTTTTAACTCGTGCTACTTTATTGGTATGGATACGAGTGCTGTATAGTCACAGGATGTCTGTCTAAGTTGTATTCTAGGCTCAATCGTCGCTGCTGGAGTTACTTTAGGAACGTTTAATATGCCCAGTAATTGGGGCTGGAGAATCCCATCGCTTCTCCAGGTGATACCCAGTTTACTTCAAATAAGCTTCATTGGTTTCCTTCCAGAGTCGCCTCGATGGCTCATCTCGAAATGTCGAGGAGACGAAGCTATGGCTGTTCTGGTCAAATATCACGCAGAAGGAGACGAAACATCCGAATTCGCCAAAGCTGAATATATTCAGATCGAACAAACGCTAGAATTGGAGAAGGAAACCTCTCAGGGTGGGTGGATGGAACTTCTGAAAACATCTGGCATGCGGCGGAGGGTGTTAGTCGGCGCTTTTCTGGGATTAGCGACGCAATGGAGCGGAAACGGACTGACATCGTCAGTAATCTTCCGAAGCGATTTTAAAAAGCTGGCTGATATTTGACAGATATTTTCTGGCACGTATCTTGGATAACGTTGGGATTCACGATAACCGTACAAAGAACCTGATCAATTTGGCCAACACTTGCTGGGGCTTCTTCAATGCCACGATATTCGCACTGACGATGTCTCGATTCAAGCGTAGAAACGCATATCTTGTGAGTATCCTTTTTGCGTGATATGCAGTGAACAAATTATAACTATCCTTCACAGACGTGTACGATATCACTTTTGGTTGTATTCACAGGCTGGACTGTCGCAAGTGCCAGATATGCTATTGATGGAAGTAAAGCATCATCCAAAGCTGTCATCGCGTAGGTACCGTCAAGCACGATAAAAATAGAATAATTCGCAAACATGTCGGTCAGATTCATTTTCTTATACAGTCCTTGCTACAACCTGGCCTATAACGCCCTGACCTACAGTAAGAGCTTACTTTCAACGTTTCAGTCGGATATCACTGACAAAACAACACTGCAGCATTCCTGGTCGAGCTGTTCCCCTTCCACGTTCGTTCCAAAGGAATATCTGTCTTCCAATGGTTTAGCCGCATGGCTGGATTCTTCAATCAATTTGTGAACCCCATCGGCATTGCAAATATCGGTGAGCTCTGCCTACTTTCGATGTGCTACGAAATATTGAAACGGGGGTGTAATTAGGATGGAAATATTACACCAGGTAAATATTGGAAGCGTGTTGAAACGCTCTCGTTCATTTCCAATTTCGCTGAACACTCGCAATCTCAGCTACTGTGCTTTCCTCGCATTTGAGGTATTGTTTGTGTACATATTTTTCCCGGAAACGTCGGGTCGAAGTTTGGAGGAACTTGCTTTTTGTGAGCTTGGAATTTGTTATTGCAGCTTTTTTTGGGACGAGGGCTCATTATACATACCCAACAGTGTACGAAGATGACGAGCTCACGGAACAGAAAAAACGTGTAGAGAAGGAAATCAAACGGGACACGAATGATGTCGCCGTCTCTCACGAGAAATTGGAGTGAAATATTAGCTTCTTTTGGAGCAACCAGTTTCAGATAATAGTCATGTTCATAGTATAGTGTTAAAAGTATCCGGTGAATAAAGTACTACCCCCGAACATGAAACTAACATGCATTCAGTATTACTTATAGCCACCAGCGGCACAAACGATTTAATGCGATCTTAATATGGAAATTAATAGACCCAGACGCCCACATCAGATGAGTGTTTCAGAGAATCCTCATGTTTTCCTCGAGTAAGTTCATGGCCAACGATCAAGACAAACACAAAAACTGCTGATATTGATGAAAAACACACGCGAACCGCGCATACATAGTCTGCTACTCTTATTCTCCGAGCCTGACGCGCATGTACATCTCAGACGCTCTTCTCGCATCTGGGCTCTCCCTGAAAGATGCGGTACCATCGGTGCTTCCATGCACGTATTCAAACGGAGACGGTGGTTCCGGCGAACAAGTGAAATCTTGCTTGACTCCATAATCATCGAAGGAGTATGCATCTCCTGCGTTCTTCGGGGGATGCAGCAAGATTGCGTTCTGCAGCTCCATAGAGACATCATAATCGAAGTAGTTCAGTGGAGTTAAAATGAAGCTGGACAACGGCGTTCAATAGATGTGGCGTGACGAGCATAGCACGGTGGCGGACGCATACCTTGAAGTAGCGACATTTGCCTTGGTGTGTGGAGAGTCTTCGGCTTGCGGCTAGGCAGCGTAAATGGCAATTAGTAGCAGTACTATCTAAATATAGATCGAGCACTAGATTAGGATGACTCACGAGATGGTGGGTCCCCAAGTTTACCCAAGCTACCAAATCGTGCTGTGTGAGGTTCTCGCCGTCGAAGAATTTGTGAAAGTCGACCTTAGGCGCGCCAGGGAGGTTCTGATTCCACATTGAGCTCGACGCGGGCTCTGTCTCTTTCCGCCGGGAGACGGCTAAGTTATACCGAGCCCAGTTCGCATTATCGAGCAAGCGCTTGGAGCCGACGACAGTCTATAATAGTAATCCGGGGAATGTTTAGTATGACGCTCCGTTACTCCTAGGGCGGTGGGCGAAAGCTGCGCTGAGGAGCATCTCTACGTACATTGTGTATAGCATTATATCCAGCATGGATTGCGTATCCTCGTGGGTAACCCCACCTGTTGAGCTCATCCTTGTTGACGATGGCATAGCCACCCTGGAAGTTCTGGGGGTACTTCAACAGGGAGTCGTCCTCGGAAGTGATGTATTCCTTGGTGATTTTCTGTTGAATAACTTCCTGGCCCCAGTCGTCGTCCAGCCAGGGATGCACCACGCGCTCTTGATTTGTCGTTGTTTTCAGAAGGGAATTCTCCGTTCCAACGATGTCAAAATCGACTCTTGGGTCACTGTCAAAAATTTCCTAGGGGTAGGGGAGTGTAATGGACGCACTTATAATTGATAACATGATCATGGAGATTTCCCACTATAAAAATAGGTCGCGTCAAATGACTGAAAATGTGACGAAGGCGGTGCAACATACTCGAGGTCTCGTGGATCCTTGCACCGTACCCCTCTTGCGCTGCATTCCAGTATCCCCCTTGCATATATCCCGACGCGGAGACGCGTACTTCTATGGTCCCGTCAAGGTAAAACAAATAGTCAAACTAATATACATATTAGCAGGCCATGAAGTCCATATAAAGGCAGAAAACTTACCACTGCGATAGAGATAAATGGGCAGAGCTCGGTTAATAAACGTTACTCGGCGAACGCTATTCAAAGAATTACACACAGTAATCGTAACTGCACGGGAGTATTAGTAAAAAACATAACATCACGGCACAGCTCAATGTGTGGTAAACACTCACTTTCCCACTGTCGTCGTACTCCTCACGGTTAACACATACGACTTGGTAGCGCCAAACTCGCCCTCCTCGTACCCGAAGTGGCGCGTCAGGGGTTTGCCTGTATCCTGCTCGAATATGCATATCGCGCGCTCAACAACGACATTTCCCAGTGAAGTATGGGTGATGGCAGGGAGGTAGACGGCCTCCTGGGGGCAATCATAGTGCGGAATCATGTTGCGCACGAGAGAGCCCATGCCGAAATAGCGGTCCTGCCATGCAGTGGTAGCCTGCATCGGGTCGTTCCCGCCTGAAACGGAGCACCATCAGGATATATCGCACCTTTGCACGGACCGTGCGGGCCTACGTACCGTACTGCGCCAGCGCTTCCTGCGGTGCGAGCTGATAGATGATGCGTTCACCGCGGAAGCGCAAGTCCCAGAGGCTCAGGCCCATGTCACGATCGAAGCCGAGATACATAGACCAGCCCATCCAGCGCACGTGCTGCTGCGCGCGGTCGACGCGGTAGCGCAGCCCCGCGAACGAGACTGAGCGCGGGCCCGGACGTTCGTCAAGGTCTCTGCGGGGCCCACGGCGCGTGCGCTGCGTCCATGTCACGTCCATGTCTGCGTGGCGGTGCCTCACGACAGTGCCATTGTTGAACCCCTCGATGAACTCCTCGATGCTGTTGAACACCTGCCCGTGGTATATGTGCTACGTGCCGTTGAGTGGAGGGACTGCAGGGGGAGAGGGCGGGACATACCTTGAGGACTTTCCACTGCGAGGGGTCGGTGCCCGACGTGTCGAGGTATTGGTAGAAGTTCACGGGGAGGAGGAAGGAGCCCGCAGTGTTGCGGCGGTAGGACATCCACTGGCGACGGAAACCGCCGTCGAAGCTGAAGGGTCCACTCATCCCACCGACCAGGGAGTCGTTGGCGAATCCACGTGAGGTGGCGCCGAACAGAGCCTGAAATCGCGTGCGGTGAGTTTACATCTGGCTCAGGAAATGGAGACGCACCTGCAAGATGTCCGCAATGGGTTCGTTAAGCTTTGCGAGCACGACACCCATCTCGTCGAGGTGTGAAACGCCTCGCGCGTTGAACGGAATCTCCCCATTGTGGTAGATCTCTGTTAGTGGGCGCATGCTCGTCGACGCACTGACTGGAAGCGGGCCCACGAGATAGTCTTTCACCACGGGTACCGCCCACCCGCCGTGGTGGATCGTTACGCGTGCATATCGTTCCGGGAGCGTCGCGGGTGACGGGTCTGCAAGGTACGCTAGCGCCGCGTCTTTGGTCGGTTGGTACGCCTCGATGAGGAAAATGATGTTATCCGACGTCTTCGAAGACCGCACTGCTGTGAGGTTAAGAGCCCGTGCTGGGTCCTCAAGCCAGGCTCGTACGTCGGCTGACTCTGAGATTGTCAGTGACCTCCAGGGGTTGACGGGAACCGGCGACGAGTCAGCAGGAGGCTGGTGGTGCAAGGGTGCGCAAGCCCCTATGTGGGTGTCCTCAGTGGAGACTGGGCTAGCACCGTCGAACCAGCTCTCCTCGAAGAAAATCCGCTGAGAGAAGATGCCAGACAGCGTCTCCGAGCGCCGCAGTACGGCGATAAAGGCAACGAAATTCAGAAAGACAGAGACAAAAAGCAGGAGGCGCGGTGCAGTTATTCGCGCTTTCTGGGCACCCAGCCCATGGATAGGTGGCTTGGAAGTGTGTGGCATGTTGTCGAACTCAGCCCTGGCTCTGAGTCGCGTCACTTGGGGTGGTACTTTCTGGTATGTCGAGCGTAGGTCGATCGGTTTGGACGTGCTCTTCTATATCGTGGGCGATAGAGCTATCTTTGCGCGCCCTGAGAAGATAACCAGCAGCGACATGGCGATAGTGATAAGGATTTGCTGATACGAGTCATCGGAATTGAAATTCTCAAGGACAGATGACTCGTGGTGGCGAGCGCAAGCCCTCGACGGCATTTGCCGCCCTCCGCACCGTGCGAAATGGCACTGGTGCGCTTAACTTTGACGCGTTGCTCGAGTTACGAATTTTGTAACAACATCCTTGCAATATCCAGTTAGAAAAATACACCATGACCTAATTGTGACCCAAGGAAACATGCTACTACACGAACCTGTGCCACTTATGAATGAAATGTAGATGTTGCAAACATTCAATATCGAACCGATCGCTTTAATGGATAGCTTATCGATCCGTTGCCTCAAGGTCATCGATCCAACACCCTGAGAAGTTTACTACCACCATGCCGCCGACTGAACTGGCCACTAGTTTGAAAGTCTCGCGGACATTCACGGTGACTTTAGGCAGCGGCGTCTCTGACGAGCTTCTCGCGGATTGCGCCACGCTTTTCAGCACCCACTATGGCACCTGGGACGTCGGCGGCCCACATCCTGGTACGCCTTCCACATAAGTCAATCAAAGGAAAACAGTGCTCGACTCACTAGTACCCAGGAAACGCCGTGAAGATGGCGCCAGAAAAGTTGCGGCGTGAGTGTATATCCGCTCCCGAGCGCACAGTCCTCTCCACCTGCATACAGGACGGCGTACTCGTTGGCCACGCGTTCGGCACTGTGTGGGACTACGAGGACGGCCTCGCCGCATGGGTTACGCAGCTCGTGGTCGCCAGGCCATTTCGCAGGCAGTACGTCGCGACACAGCTGGTAGAAGCATTTAAAACGCACCCACTTTTCCGCGGCGTCACCGCCATCGGCGTCGCTTCCTCTCAGCCCGCCACCATTGCCATCGTGGCCAAGTTTAGTAGTAAGTCCAGCGGCGTTTAATTTTGTTCAGGTTGTTGACAGAGAAGAAGATATCCCCGCAGGCGGAATTGATACTACGTTCATCGCGTCCAACGTGCCGAAAATTCTTGCAGCGTCGCCGGTAAAGTACCTCAAGCTCGCCAACGTCAAGCTGCGGGGGTCACTTTTTGAGTCAGACGGCACAAGTGGCGCCGTGTCGGTTGTGTACACCCGGTTCTATCTCAATCATAAGGAACCACAGGCCGCGTTGGCGGAATTCAGGAGTCGCGGGCGGTGGTGTATGGGTGAGTTAATTGCAGGACACGAGTTTCTGGTGGTATTTCCTGTAGAGGCGTCGTGACATATCGTGGCGGGTGTTGGGCGAGTGTATTAATTGTGAATACTCAGGGGAAAAAAAGCAGAAACTGGTCCTTAACGCTGAGAATCGAGATGGATATCCTTCGTTTATCTGGATAAATTCGAATAAAATTTGTCGGGTAATAATCGAATATTAAAATTGCGTAACCGTCTATTCCGGTGGTTCTTCAACAGCGATTGAGCTTGGCTGGTCTTGGGTCGGTTGTTGCACGCCAGTGATGGTTCATTTCTGAGGTGCAAGTTTTGAGTACTTGCACAAGCACTGAGCATGTCGCTTACGTAAAGTTCATAACCTCTCTCATCAACCACGACGTCGTCGAGCCGCCAAAATGGAGATTGACGAGAGTCCTCCAGCTGCTCATCCAGCAGTAGACAGAGAAAAGGTAGAACGTCATATGAACTATACACTCGTGTTGCTAACATCAGGCTATGCAGACGGCACCGTTTCTAATTCGCACATTTGTAAAATTCGGAGGCTTCCATCGCTTGACGCTCTTTGAAGACAGCACGCTGCCGACGACCGACGAGCAGCAGATATTTACTTGGTGCGCCCAGATAAACTACTTTGCTACGCATATCCTGACACCGAGCAGGAAAGACGCCACACTTCGCGAGGTGCTCACTACGCTCCGCAACACCGCCCCGCACGTCACAGAGTATCGCCATCCGCTTGCGCGCTTTTCTTTCAGAACCGTTTATGCGGACCCTTCTAACAAGGGCCGCTTCGCGCAGAAGGACCTTGGCATGGTCTACTCGCGGGACATCCTAGGCGAACCCGGCTCGCTCGCCGGCCCTGCACCGCGCCTCCTGCTCGACACAGACCCCGCACCCTCCGCGCCGCGCGAGCGCGAGACCCTCGACAGCCTCCGCATGGTCCCTGGCGACTTCCTGCTCGTCGCCGTGCTCCTCCCGAAGAACGTCACACTGCCTACCGAGCTGAGCATCAAGGGCTCCGCTCCCGCGCAGGGTGCAGGGTGGAAGGCTGCGGGCGCATCTGCAGGCGGAAAGACTGACGGGGGCTGGGGCCGCGCAGCCGCAGCGCCTCCGGGGCCCGGTGCGGGCCGTGGTGGTGGCCACTGGCGTGGGGAGTCGAACGCGCCCGTCCGGGGACGCGGGGGCGGTGGCCGGGGCGGAGGCGACGCCGGGCGCGATGGGCGGGACCGGGACCGGGACAGGGATTTGGACCGTGATCGCGACAGAATTCCTCCGCCGCGGAGGAGTTTATCGCCCCTGCCTAGACGAGGTGATGGCTGGGGCGCTCGGGGTGGGCGTGGGGGTGGCAGGGGAGGGGACCGAGACCGAGACAGGGACAGGGACAGGGAAAGAGACAGGCGGTCCCTATCACGCTCGAGAAGCCCTCCGAGGAGGCGCGGGCGCTATGACTGACTGGATGAATTGGCGGCGGTGAATGTGCTGTACTGATCGCCATGTATTTTCCATGCTAATATCGCATTGCTTTTGTGGGTCTTAGCCACTGTTCGCTTTCAGGCAGGTTTTGGCATGCAATCTTGAGAATAAATTCTTTTCTAGTACATGTAATTTTACGTGAACAAGCCAGTGGGTATACTTGTATCAAATGATGTAAGTTGGTGTTTGCTGGTACAGTGGTATCGCCCAACTACGGTCAATCAACATATTCATTTTCCAAGTGGCATTATTTGTGTACAACGCTGACGTGCTCCGTTTATAGGCGCCCATAACTCAACAGAGCTCTTCCGAGCGTTCCAAAGGACCGCTCTTACCGCAGAATAAAAATTCCCCAATTGTTCTCGCATCACTGGGTTCTCATGTCACATCGCCTCATGACACTGGAAATAGGAAAACGGAATGGTCATTGTCAGTCAATATTCCAGACGTCAAAGGTGTAGTAACATTGTTTGTAAATTGTACCAGTCAAAAGAGGCACTAGACAAACTGCGTCACTTCAGCGTCACTTCAGTGTCAACGGTCAGATATCTTTCCTTTTCCCCAGTTGATCCTCTGTTCTGGAAATTTTCAATCAAAATCACTGCATAGCTCAGCGTCTGTTGATCATCCTCAGGTACAATTCCACACACATGTGGGGTTATTTGCAATGTAAGTTGGGATCTTCCAGGCTCCGCGGTGAGACGTGGCTGGATTTATTTAGCCTTCTGGGGTGTGATGTACTTGAGCTGAGTCGCACTGTAGTACTGATACGGGCATATCAGTAGAGCCGCCACTAGCAGTGCATGGAAACAACGGTTGATCTGTCTAAGTACTCACTTGTGGGGAAAGTCAGCGAGATTAATTGTGTGCGGCACTAGATCTGTCGCTTACCGCCCATATTAAAAATAAATTAAGTAGTGCAGCCACAGTGCAACACGGCTGTGCGGGCGAATCGCGACCGCCGAGATGCCTGAGAGGAAAGTCCAGAGCGACTTGAAGAGCGCCTGAACTTACTTCCCCAAGTAATACGACCAAATTTCTGTAATTAAACTTCAAGCTTCAAGCTGGACATTAATAGAACGGGCTGTGCGTTGAGAACACCAGAAAACCGTGACGTGGAATGGGAATTAAGGAGACCAATTCAAGCTGAAGTGGTTGAAGTATGTCCACGTAAAGTTCGCCCTGGCGGGATCGAGTTTTATGCCGCATGCGTCCTAAGTTGATGCGATGCCGTTGATTTTAAGAAAGAACATGAAAATACGCTCGAAACATGTCGCTTATACCAGTACATGAGGCAATGGTAGGAAGATCGCTCCTTGGAAGTTTGGACGAACTTCGGACGGAGATTTGTTGAATTTGTTGCCGGCAAGTTGCCGGAGTGCGGCCGTCAGCCGGCCGATTTACAAAATGAATCCAAACAAGTTCCAAACAAGACTTGATTTTAATTTTTGAACGTTGACTACAAAGTTCAAGCTGACTTGTTCGTGCAAGTCAAGAGATTACAAGGAGGTCCGTGCCAACAGTCGCGCGACACAAGTCCCTTGTTCTTTGTCGGTCATATCAACACTTGATTCACCACTGTACAACCAATGCCGCTGATGCTCCCCTGATGTCCCGACTCATGATTACCTGCAAAACCGGATAACGACACACCTGCATCCGAGGTATTTGGATACTTTTCCAGACATGCATTGACGGAACGAGAGGTCGGACATGCTTACAGAAAGCGCAACCTGTCCGATGAATAATGTTGGGAATGGTAATTGAATGTTTCTCTCTTCGGTGCTATAATATCTCTAACTTTTCCGATTTTGAATCGCGGCCGATATTTTTAACAAGTATTGGCTTTCCTGTTTTGACAGGCTTTCAGGGGATTTTTGGGGGTCCGATGAACACTTTCTGTTAAGTAATAATGAGATCAAGCGGAGGCGGAGGACACTGGGCACTAGATCGAGTTTATCAAAACTTTGTTCAATTTAGAGGCTTTCAACGTTCTATGGGGTCCAGGCGAATTTAAACCGCATTATTTTATCGGTAATCCCCCAAGGACTGGCAAAGAGAAAAACGAAATGCCTGATTTAAACTGGGGCTCTGCTAAGTGACCTGTACGAGTAGAAAAACATATAGTAACGATGAGACTAGCTCATTGCATGTTAAAGCATGAATGAGATATCTTACTAGGCAGTAAAATGGGTGAACGACTGGAATGAGAAGCATGTCGAAATCCGCTTGTAATTATTGTGGGTCCAGTATGATTACATTCGTGATCCATCACTGATGCCATAAGCTTGGTTCAAACGTCTTTGTATGTCTCAACTAATATGCTTAATTCCGAATGACGACAAATGAATACAGCAAGAATATTTTTTGTGAATTGAAGAGTCAAGCGGTTCGTGCATTTGAATACTAGTTGCGTATATAAGAGTTACACGTCATTACTTATATATTTGATTAAACACAAGTATTTAAATAATGATTTACAGGAACCTGTTGAAGCTTGAAGCCTACGTAGTCCCTCTCGATATATTCTGTACGATTCGGAGTACCGGGTCTACTACATTAATCGTGTACTGAGTAAGTATTCCAATTTTGAATATTGTATAAAAGCGCTCGTAATTTATCTATACTTGCCTTTTATATTCCTGAAGAACTTAAGAGCAAGAAATTGCCTTCCTTCGACTCTAGAATATATATTTTTTCGCGAAGAAAGTGACAGCGCTGATTTCACCGATTCCATTGGCTGACACAACGGGGCAAGTCCTGATCAGGAGAAAAGGTCAGGAGCACGTGACCTTGCGCGTCTTTGCTTGGTCGTGATTGGTATGCGACACGATTTTGGGGAGCAGGAAAGTACGAGCAGCCATTCCGCTCCTCAATTTCCATGCCCACTATCACAAATGCTACTCCACAGAAATCAGCGCCTTCACCGTCATCGTCTTTATCTGCCACATTGAAGGCGTCAGAAATCGATCAGGCGCCGTCCGATAGCATGCATCACATATCGCCATTTCCTGCCCCACTAGAAGAAAGAAGGGCAGAAATAAGTCATGCTGGCAGCAGCAGCAAGCGAGTGTCTTCTCCTGAGCCACTTACCGCGAACGATGTTATGTCTATGCGCCGGAGAGCTCAAGAACTTTGCTTACTGGACGCTGGGAGCCAGAATGGGTCAGGTCGAAACATCAATTCAGCGCCACACTTCAGTCCAAGAGAGAGGGAGCTCATCGACATGGTACACTTCATGAAACTACTTCGTCGAACATAACTAACCCTTTTGATCTTAGGTTCTGCGTCTGACTGATCCGCTTCCTATAGATCCTGTTCAGCTCGCTAGACAGGCAGATACTATCTCTAATTTAACGACACAGCGTGATTACATCATGCACGAAATAGAAGAGGAACGGGAACGATGGCGCGTCGAGAGAGATGTATGGGAGCGTACAGCAGAGGCTCTTTTGTCTCAGAGGGTGAAGCCTCAAAAGTCAGAAGTACGTTTCTTGCACTACGTTTGTGAGATTTTGATTAACCGTGCCACCTGTAGGACGCTACTCGCCAACGAGATATATACGAGACAGATTTACGTGTCCTTCGCCTGAAAGTGGGTGATGAAATCTTGGTTTGTGGCATTGGTCTCATTCTTTCCAGCTACACGAGACGCAACGAAGACTTTCTCAGTATGAGTCTGAGCTCCAGAGGCTGAAGCCGCTCCTACTCATGCAACAACTTCCCAAGAGTAGAAGTGAATTACGACACGAAAGGGGAAAAGAAGTTCAAATCAACGCACATTACCCCAATTCTCAGCCACAAACTCGAGACCAAGATAAGGGCAAGAAACGGGAGGGGGATCCTCAGCAAACGAATAACAACTCTGCAAGTCACGAATCAGTTCTAGAAAGTCAGGAACCAAATACTGCAACTCCATTCACATACACACCTCCTGCCTTTTTGACCAAGAACAAACCTCCACCGCCTGTTGAGGGCCCTCATCGCCAGCACAAGCCTTCGCGGGAGCGACCCCCGGGTGCATCCAAATCTTCAAAACGACGCCATACCCCCCTCACATCTGATGCGTACGTTGAGCACTTCCTCCTCGCCGCGAAGCGTATCGGGCGCGTACGTGCCACCCAAGTCTCCGGTGTCCTGCAACACGCCGAACACGAAAAAGATATCCTTATTGGCGAGCAGCGACGCGCACACGACGTGAAGGAGCAAGAACGCTTAGAACGCGAGCGGCTCGACCGCCTCGCGACCGGTACCTCCGGGCTCGCATACTACCGCTCTACAGCAGAGGGCGTCCCCCAACGTGTCCCAGCTGCGCCGCACACGCCAAAGAAACAGATTCACTATGGACCGAGCGCGGGGACGACGCCGATCGTTTTCGTTCATACGCTCAGTCCACCCCTGGCCGGCCCGTCAAATGCGACTACCACCAGCTTCGCCGCTGCGGGGTATGTCGGTAGCCCATTAGCCACGTCGTCGCACACCGCGGCGCAGGGCGGGGCCGTTACCGGCCGTGGTTTGCAGGCGGCGAGCAATCCACCGACGCCGCTTGATTCCCTGCTCGATGCGGCGCGTATGATGGACGATGGGCCGATCGCAAAGCGGCGACGGACGGACGGACGAGGCCGTGAACCTGAAGAGCCAGAGAGCCCGGTGCCCAAGCGCCGGCGGGTTTCTGGCGAGCGGGTGAGCACTCAATCGCCCGCTTTGAATGGCAGCGGCGACGTGGAGGGGCGGGAACGGAGTGTTGGCGCCACTGCCATGCAGCGGCGGGCTGCAGGCCCGGATCGAGTTCGGAGTGCGCTGGATGTCCTCGCGGACCAGGCCGCTGCTGCCTTCAACGAACCGGAGCAGGCAGAGCGGCGCACGTCGCTGGCCGTGGCTGCAGCGGCAACGAAGGGAAAGGGCCGCGCCAGAAATGGTGCACCACTTGATGTCCACCACGAAGACCACCAAGCTTCGACATCGACTTTCATCCAAGTGGATCCATCGTCGTCTACGTCTGGCGGCTCCACTACAGTCCCCCCTCGCGGTCGCGCACGCACCCGCGGTGGCTTCACAGGTGGCAAACGCGCCCCTGCAAACACGAACATCCCCCCAACTTCTTCTCTCCCCCAGTCATCATCGTCTGCCCCTTCTGATATCTCACCGGCTCCAACTCTACCCACAACATCCGCGAGCGGTCGCCCCCAGCGCAATGCAGCAAAACGCCACGCCGCAGTCTCGCCAGACATAGTGCGCGGGGGGAGCAGGACGCGCGGGCGCCCACGCGGGGGCGCACCCAGGCGCGGCGTCGCGGCGGCCGAGGCGGCCGTCATCTCGCCGGGGCGTGCTCGCGTTATTGCGCCCGCACCGCGACACGCCCCTGGGCCGGACCCGATGCCAGGAGTCGATGCACAACATGTGGACGGGGCGATGGCGACGCTCACGGACACAGCGGCCTCGCCTGCGACGGCTCTGGTCGACGTGGGTACGTCCTCTGCCCAGACCGTGCCACACCTTCTTGCAGAAGATCCTCAGAGCGGGAGCGTGGCCAGCACGCCTGCTGTGAAAGTGGAGGCAAACGGCTTCGCCCACGCTCTGCCCGCTGTTTCAGGGCCTTCCGGGTTAGACGTGGAAATGGCAGCGCCCGGCGCCAATGAAGAAGGCGAGACTGATGCTGATGCGGAGGCGGAGGAGGACCTCGACGCTGAAGGTGAGCAAGAGGAGGACGCCGAAAGTGAGCCTAAGGATGCGCTGCCGCGGTCGAAATCACCCCCACCCCCGCCCCCTGGCGCGAATGGCGGGCCGCCCCATGGGAATGACGACAACGGATCGGACGCGGACGCAGACGCCGAGGGTGAGATGGAGTTTGAAGATGGGGACGATGCTTCAGCAGGCGGCTCACGCGCTTCAGGCACGCAGCAAGTGATGCAAGAGGCAGTTTGTGCTTCATATTTAGCGCTGCCATCTCCTGCCCCCGTGCGGCACCCTGTTGCCTCCCAGGTTCTATGTCTGTCGCCAACGAGTGATTCTGTCACCGAGCTTCCACCAATGCAACTACATATAGCCCACGGCGGCATGAAGAGTTCTGCCAAGCCTAACTTCTGTGGTGTCGAAAGCGGGAGGCCGCCGAAGTCACCTCCGAGAGAGCGTCTCGTCAAATGGGGGAACATCAATCATCAACTTTCATCCGTATGTTTTCTTCGTTGCATGTCGTGAAAGAAACTCATGCTCACTGTTCTTTCATACAATTCTTTTAGATTGGGACCACGACGCAGTGCGACACTTGCGACAAACCGGTCAGTGTTTTGGAACGAATAATGGATTCCGACAGTGTCCAGCTATCTGCTAAGTGAGTTGCTTCTTTTGCACAAATGTGCTTAAATGCTCATCAGCAATGACTGTTTTCCACGTGCAGAACGCCGATCCACTATACCACCCGTTGCGAACCTCCATTTGGAACCCTGGTTCCCTTAAACCTCCCCATTGTTGAGGTCGCATAGCGCCGATGGCCCTCCTTTGCTTGCTTCTTTTCAGTATCTCTTTGTCGGGACCTGATCACCATTGACATACTCACTCGGTGCGCCTACCGGACCGTGGACGCCTGTCTACACGAAACAAAACCTGAGTATATTTATCTATCGAGTCGCTATTTCTTTTCCTTTGATATCCCACATGTCCCTATGTATTTTCTATCATATCTGATCGTTATCTTACCAAATAGGCTGTATTATTTTTGTAGTAAAAGATACCAGGTTCTTGCCTCACCACAGCGCAATATTCTAACTCATTTATATCTCTGCTGCATGCCACGGTCGCAATTACTTGTGGAGATTTAGGAGCAAGAACTTATGTAACTGATAGCCTGGGCCGTTACTTTCTTAAATTAGTTGAGGGGCTTTTCATAAACTCAGACCGCCCACAAAGCAAATTATAGATGTCCTATGCAAAAGGTTTGACAATGGCTTTTAATGACCCGTGTATGATAGCCCCTTGGCGTTATGAATGGGGTAAAATGTGCCTTGAGTACACACCGAGCGAGAAAGGAATTTCCAGCCCTTGCAAGCGGTACACGGCCAGTGCCGCGTTGTGAGCTAAATTTCGTAACTACTGGCTCCTTCGTAAGTTGAATTGTTTATTACCAATCTTCACGTTTTTGAGATCCACATCAGATTTTTGCCGAGTGCCCGACACAAACGAGAAGGAGTGGCTGATGCAGTTCGTCAAACCTTTTCTCTGAGATGGACCCGAAATGACTTACCGTCTGCATTCTCATGGCATTCTGTCATGGCTCCCCTTTCTTTTAGAATAGCCCCGGAGCTTGGCCGGTCGTGCCTTCGGGCTGGACGTTGTTTTCTTTTATAAAACTAGATTTCGAAAATCTGGCGCCGTGATTCCACTTCCAAGCATGGCTTTTCCAGCTCGACCGAGTCCGCGAATTAATCGTGGCTTTCTAGACTTCATAGAGACTGCGCAGTACAACCCACCCTCCGGATCGCATCCTACAGGAAGCTCGAGGTGCGCCACTGGTTCTTTACCGTCCCTGACCTCCACCCACCGCGCTCCTCCAGCCAGGCTGGCCTTCCGCGCTCGTGGCGCCAGTACCAGCACCCGATTGGCGACATCTATTTCCACAACCACAACCTCCATCTCACCACAGCCGAGAACGTTCGCCACCCTGACACCCTACGGAACATCCTTGATGCGCGCGACGACCATATCCAGTCCGTCGCGGGCGATCCACACCGAAATCGACTCCCGCCTGACATCGAGCTCGTTATATCGGACGTGAGCGACGCGACAGCCGTAATCCGAATGTACTCGCGCATGGCGTCCACGGTGTACCACTACTCGGATGAAACAGGTAGCCCCCTTTGTGCTACAGTGCTTTAACCGCTGACGACCTTTCTCAGGTTTGCGAGTCGGTACGAAGGAGGAATTTTGGTCCCATATAGCAGAATTTCCATCGCATCACCGGGATCTGCCCCCCAACGCGGAATCAAATTTCGCGCAGTCGCTCAGGAACGGTGAGGCTACTCCTTAAAGCGCGTCTGCAATGGGCTGACGTTGACCCTCAACAGCAAAGCTAGCCGTCGGCGAAGGCGCTCTGTTCTGCTTTTCCGAGGGCCAGATTGACAAGATTATTGCCCGATATCAGGAGCTCGCAGGTATGTTTGACCTTGTAAATTATTGTGTCGTGCGCGTGATTATCGTGGTACAGGTCTACGAGCGCAAGGCAGAAATGTCACTTCATCGCTATCATGGCTCATTGGCGTCGTCATGCCTCTCGAACCAATCGGCAGAGAAGTGGGGGGGCACAACATTGACCACATATTGAGTTCGGCCTACCGCTGACGTCGCCGGTACAATGCCAGAGCGCTGAGTACTCGTATCTCCGATCTTGTTTATCGCTGTGAACATACACACCTCCCCCCTCTAATTTTGCGCCTTGCTTTCATTGGATTTCGCTCTTTCATCGCCAATACACAACCCCGCATCATTTTAATCGCTTGTCTGTGAATAATCATGATCTAATGACGACCTTAACGGCAGTTCCAATTGTGCGAGATTGTACGCATTGCATCATCGGAGCCCGCGCTCAGCTTACCCAGCAAAAAAATACGCAGGAGGCGTTTCTGTGGCGCGATCTATCCCCATCGTCCCTTGACCGGCCTTAACGCCTGGATTTGACCTGCATCAACTGTCCGCAACCGGCGACGGAAGCAAACGACGACTATAATCAACAAAGCGGACAAGTGTTAACAAAGCCATGTGGTTATTTGGTTCCGCGCACATCTTTGCCTCCGTCGCCGGGCCTCAGATCGATCCTCCCAAGGCCAGAACACGCTAGAGTGTGCATCAACGCGGGTGACGGAGCAGTTGTTAGCTGATGTTTCGACCGCCGCTATACATACGGCTCAATGCGCGCGGTGTATTCGAGCAAATGCTCCCGATAAAAGGTGTTTTGGCAATGGAACGGACTTCGGTGAATATGTTACTATCTGATTTAGATCGCTCCTGTGACGTATTGAAGGGCCGCAAGGGTGTGCTCCCTTCCTTGCGAAGTATCACATTTGGCGACCTGAGAACGCGTCAACCGTTATTTTTGTGTATAGCGAGCGTAATAGAGGCTTATCTTGCTGAAGGTTTACCCGTATTATACGCGTCCCATTGGCAGATTTTAGCTGTCTGTTATGTAAAGGCGGGAATAGCCTGTGTGCCTTCAATCGTATGGGACCACACTTAGCCGAATGGAAGAGCCCATTGGCACGGTATGTATTTTCCAAATGAAACCTGACCAGTTGCAATGTGGACGCGATTCTATCACACCCTTACGTGCTGGTGACTTAGAAGCAGTCAACTGACATCGCTGACCAACGAGGGAATACAAGAAGAAAAGGCTCACAAGGCGACGGCGTGGTCAGGAATACAGCCTACAAGAATACATTGAATCTGTTCTGTTTAGCATACCATGCACGGCCCACGAGATAACAGACAGTAAACAAAAAGACCTGTCTATGAACCACCTGATCCCGCACCCCTCCACCACCGCACCACACCGTCTTCTCCACCGCTGATAAATGCACCAGGGCTGCCAACAGCTGCAACCTTGGGTCGCCATGAGACTGACCAGACTTCCCCTGTGTCTTGTATGGTCGAAACAGCAGCACGCGCCCCAATATCCCAAACTTTGATACTTTTGTCCGCAGACCTAGAAAAATTATGAGTCATCAAATGAATAGACAAAGACAACCAAATCTACCCGGAAAGGCCCAGTCGTCCATCAGGAGAGATATCAGTGCTGAGGATCCAAGATGTGTGCCCAGAAAAAGAAGCCACTGCCGCACCAGGGGCCGATCGCACGTCGTGTAGCACGAGGCGCTTGTCCTCCGAACCGCTCAATAGCAGCTTTGCGAGCTAAATCAGCACCGGTATTTCGGGAATATATTTGAACGATAAGAACATACATTTGAGTCAGGCGACCAGGCCAGGGAGCGTACAGACATGGCATGGGAGGTGAATGTAAAAGATAGGGCGCTGGATTCAACATCAAAGATGTATATTTGCCCTGTTTCCGAGGACATTGCGATCCGCCGACCGTCTGGACTCTATTGGTGTGCTAGCGATTACAAGGGGAACAAAAAGATGAGAATGAATTGCATACATAAGTGCACGTCATCCCGAACTTGGGTCTTCCAGAAGACAAGGTCGTACGCCGCTCCCCAAAGCTTTCGGGTTTAGCGGAGTGTATCAGAACGTTTCCAGAGGCACCAGTAGAAGCATATGTCTCTCCTGAAGGGTGAATAGACACGCCCCACGCTTGAAACGAAAATAAACGGTGAACGGCGTTCTCTGGGACATTTTGCAGGGCTAACTTACAAGGTTCAGACTCATCTGTCTTCTTCGTGAAACTCTCAAAGGTCCCGATCACTTCTCCGTTCTCGAGATTCCAGAGACTTGTGAGCCCTTCGATACTGTTGTAGAGTGCCCTGCTTCCATCGGGTGTGACAGACAGCGACACCTGCGCAAGGGTGTGGGGTGTGGGGAAAGCTGCGTTCGGAGGGTGTGGCTGGCCCACAACTGACGACCATTGTTTCACAGAACCATCGGCAGAGATTGAGATAGCCGTGTCTTTTGCCGTCCACGCGACGCCCCAAACCGCGTCAGAATGGGCTAGAGGAGTGCATAAGTCTAACCATCGGCGAAGAGGTGACCAACATAAGCAGTACGTTCTGAACAGTCATGCGCGTGTAAGAATGCGAGGCTCTGCGCGTCGTCAAAACAGATAATTACAGACTTGGTGGTTACTCACCATCGTTCTGCAAAATATATGGTTGTATGCTGTGGAGTCTGAGGTCAGGTACGCGCCGCTCGGCGCTGTCGCCCAGCGCCATAGGCGTGACTGCGAGCAGCACGGTTATCGCCGAGTCGGAGTTTTAATATTAGAGCATAACCGTACCACTGAACCTTATTTTTTCCTCACATCAACGAAAGCGGACGAAGACATCCACAAATCTTGTAAATCCCTTAACAGCTTTATAACTACAAAAGTGCGTTAGTTTTCACTCAGCGCGAACAGGGAGAACTGATTCTGGTCGTTTTAGGATGTCTGACGCTGGAGATGACATTCCTGTCGAGAACGTTGAGGTCGAAGTGACTGCTGAGGCACCCAAGGGAAAGCTCTCTGTCGAGGATGCTCTCCAAGTTCGTGTCCTATCTAATCTCATCTGTCGTACCACTAATATCCCCTCAGCAAGTCCTGAAGAATGCCCTCGTCCACGACGGTCTCGCCCGTGGTCTCCGTGAGTGCGCCAAGGCCCTCGACAAGCGCCAGGCCCATCTGTGCGTCCTCGTCGAGACTTGCACGGAGGCCGAGTACATCAAGCTCATTGAGGCTCTCTGCGCCGAGCACAAAATCAACCTGATCAAGGTCGGAGATGCTAAGGTCCTCGGAACCTGGGCCGGTCTTTGCAAAATCGATCGTGAGGGCAACCCCAGAAAGGTGGTCGGATGCAGCTGTGTCGTCGTTAAGGAGTACGGTGTCGAGTCCGAGGGACTCCACGTCCTCCTTGACTACTTCAAGAACCGCTAAAGTGAGTATTTTCTCTCCGATTTTTCGCACATGCGGCTCTGCCGCGTCATCTTGTGATGACAATACAGACTCCCTCAACTGAGGATTCATTCATTGAAGAATCATGTCTATCCGGAATCATTATTACTTGTCTGATTCTTCTCTTCGCCTGTTTTCTTTTTGGAATACTAACTAACCAATTGTTTACAGTCCCTCACCAATGGAGTCGGTCTTGCTTGGTCAATAACGTATGTAAATGCAATACCAATCACTAAAAACATCGCAAACGCATTTGAACAAAATTTTGAGATCAACCTCGCATATATGCGTGCTCTGGGAGATCGAATTACCGCGATACTGATAGCGTGAAAATTGCCTCAAAAAATTAGTTGGCACCCTAGATAATCTACGCGGTCGCTTTACGATTCTGAGGCGTCATTATATCTCCCATCTGCTAATTTGAAGAATCAACGCTGAGCGCTGAGCAGCGAGCTCTATCAGTGCAAGTACAGAATGATTCAGTTTTGAGCCATTCATGATCAGGCTCTAGTTGTTTTACTTGATTGTTACGCGACTACAAGATCAAAGTTTAGCTTCCCTCTTCGGCCCCTCTAAATTGTCTCTCCGTTTCCTTGCTCCTTGCTTCTTCTGAAAAGCACCCACAATCCGCTGGGCAGCTCTCATATCAATGCCCTCCTCCTTGCATGCCGCATGGAATACAGGGCGATGAAGCATAGCCCATGCCATTCTCTCTTCTGTCGTGGGTGTGCCCGGTGCTTGGACTTCGAAATCTGGTTCGCGCGCATATCCAATCGTGGCGACATGTACCATCATTGCACTGTTATACCATCAGAATTAGTCCTTCACTGAAGCGTACTCGAGGCCTGATAGGTCGGTGAAAGGACTCACGCAGTGAGCCCAAACACTGGCTTTATACCACCTGCTTCGCGCCCCGTAAGGAACTGGTGTACGCGAAAAGTCGAAATGGTCCGTTCATTTCCCGAAATCTCGTAGGACGTATGGTATGGTACCTCGAGCGTGTCGGGCTCGGATGGAAATGGTGGGCTTGAGCTCAGGAACGAGACAAGAGGGTGCGAAAACAGACTGGCCACTTCATCGGCATTTAATATTGGCTAGTCGCGATGATCAAAAAGATGTCCTGGTAGAATATAGTGGGTGGGAGCGTACTCTGAGGGTGTTGTCGAGGATGAGAACGACTACGCTGTACAGGTCGTTGTGAGCATGATAGAAACCTCCTGACGAAGTATGACTCACGGAGTCACTATTAGCTCGGCGGCAAGAAATGGTTCCAGGATACAGAGCAATGGGACCTTCATCCTGTCTTTTGGCAGACCAATCTGCTGCCCTTCGATCAGACTATTTCCAGCGCGGCCTCGTTGGATCTGCTGACCTCTTCGAATGCTTCTCGGCGCTACGTCCATTCCTCAGGACTTAGTATCCACGTAGCCTCTGAAACAGAGCATACACTCACGGCCGTGTCCTCGATCGAGCGGTCCTCTGGATCTACTTTCCCACCGGGCAGCGACGTGTCTCCAGCATACGTCCTTAGAGTCGACGAGCGCCTATATAAACAGCCAGAGGCGTCAGCCCATCTCGCATAGGGAGCACGGCAGCGAACGGTTTCGCACAACCCACCTACCGGTTGAGGAGAACGTAGAGGTCGCCGTGGCGGCCCACGAATAGCGCGACGAGCACCGCAGCACAGCGACTGCGTGGAACCTTCAGCCGCTGCTTTGGCGCTCGATACGCGACGAGGTTCCGCAAACATCTGCAGTTGGTTCAACCGTCCTGTAAGAAACCAATACGGTGTTTAGCCGAACATAGGAGACGCACTGTTTCGATTCCTGGCTGAGGGGCGGAATGCGCCCCTCGCCGCTGTTCCATGCAATCTTTGGTCTGTGGTATTTCAGTTGGTTCGTCGTCCGAGGTATTGTTTTGCGCATGGTAGCGATTGGGTAGGAGTGTGGTGAGAGGTTATTGCCCAGACGGTCTACATCAGAGGAGAGAACAGAAAAGGAAATATGACCGCACATGTTATATGAACGGCACCGGCTAACTCGGCTTCATGTTTCTGAGAAGATATATATTGTACAGTACTGCACATTGGAATTTTTACAACTGATAGTACAAGATCAACAAAAATTGAATGGTATAGAAATGGGTATATATATAGCAGGGACAAGTCACTCACTCTTTCTGACCCTTCGCGCACCGAACCCGTTCGAAGCCTGCTCCGATTCCAACTTTCCAAGCTATTTCGACTAATCATACACAGACACCCACACCATCATGATCTTCGGATTCGGATGAATGAGGTAGAAGTGCTTTTTCCAATCGCACTCAGCGCTTCTCCGAATGCTTTCATGTCAAGCCCAGTGTCGTGCAAGATCGACGACGCTGTCTTCTGCAGCTCGTTCGATGACTTCGAGATATCTGCTTGTTCCTGATGACATCGCAGTGCATCCTTCATAGAGAGCGCGGTACTGCTCGACGTTGGTTGACAACCACAAGACTGGAATAATTCCAGAGTGCGTGTAAAGGTGCGAGTAGAATTAAAGAGGGGCAGGACTGTTAGTGACAAAGCTTTAATGAGTCTTAGTCGTCAGAATATCAAGGAGGTCCATACCTTCTTGGATTGACCTGCGAGCCTGCTCCACAGAATAGCGTTGATAAGATATCACTGATGTACTTTATTAATTAAATTACCGAGGCAGACCAACCAATATGAACACTTACGGTAAGCGCAGGCAGCGATGCACGCTCGTGATTCTGTCGTGGAATGGACGAGGACTAATCCCCCCGCATTCACTGCTTTATGAATGTACGCACAGGTACTGGGAAGCGCCAGGAGGAGATCCTCTTCTGAATCGCCGAAGGTGATATGATGATGATGAACAACTGGTGGAAAGCATGGGGGTATCTTAGCGGGCGAGATCGACAGAAAATGCGTTATGCCCAGATCGAGCAGGAGGGATTGCGATTGCGTGAAGTCAGTTGGAAATTCGCTAGTCAATGAGAATGACAAACATGATCAGCAACTGAATTGAGTGCGTGAAAGGCGGAATTCTGGCCCAGCGTTGTGGAGCGGAACTCTATGGAAGCACCTACCTGGTGAGAAGGAGCTTGTCCGTGATGATGGAAACGGTATCGGCCATGTAATTCAGATAGCGGGTGGCGTCTTGGACGTGCCGCCGCTTCCATGTGAGATATGCGGGGTGGGAGACTGAGGGTTGGTACTCGCACTTTGCGAAAACGTCAAGTTGCTTGATGAAGCCATAATTAAGGTGGACCTGTGGACGCGCTATATTTATGAGGCGTTGCGTTAGAACGGGCCGCGTGGAGTTAACAGACACATGTACCTTTCTTGAGCTGCAAAATGGCTGCCGAGAGCGACATATTTTTAGTCTTCATCACTAGAAACACTGGTCAGTGGGCCGTCAACGTGAAAGAGCTTGGGAAACGTACAAAACGCAGCTACCGCCGCACTGCTACGCGAGATGCCCATGACACAGTGCACGAGCACGCGCCCACCGTGATCAAGCGCATCCTGAATGAATGCACACACTTTTGGCAGGTAAATGAGGAGGTTGTCGTACTCCGTGTCTTCGACGGAGATGTTCAAGTGAGTAGGTCCAGTCGACTGGTAATCTGGACAAACGGATACGATGTGGGAGATCGATAACCTCTGCTTCTCCTCGGTGGAGAGTGCAGCCGACAAACTAATGGAGATTCAATTATCAGCCATAATGAACATCAATTTATCAGCTCGCATTTGAGGGTTCTTACTTTCCAAGGTATAATTTGTTTTTCAGGACTTCTGAGATGCTTGGTGCGCTTGTGCCAGAGCTTGGAGGGGTAGTGACAGTCATCAAGGAGTGTCTCGCTATGCGTGGGGTATAGGTAGTGCGAGTAGAAGACGATGTGGTCGTGGTATACGACCAAAAGTCAAGTGGGGGCCTAAACAGACAAATACATGGGTGCGACAGAAAAAACTCAATCCCTCTTTTCCAAACTAGTCCAAGTCCCCGACGTCCGCCAGTCTCGTTGCCAAACCGGCCCCACTCCACGTGAAGAGGAGCGAGGTGCAGGAGGGACGTCGAATATGTACGATCGAGATCAAGAGATGTCGTCATAAGAATCAATTGGGACGAGTGCCGCCGAGAGCTCCTTGATGACTCCAAAGGAAAAAGCAGCATTAGTTAAGTATTTATAAATGCCACCCTACAGTCGAGCTCCAGCAGCAAGAGTTCCAAGTAAAGGGTGCGATGTAGGAATTTCCGTGAAGCCTGACTCTGAGGCCATCAATCGCACCCTACGCGCGTAGGAAATTTTGAGGAAATTTGTAAAAAAAAAAATAGTTGGCATCATGCATGTACTCTTACGAAGAAGGTGAGCATTTCACTAGTAGGCGCTGATTTCTCTCATACTAGCATGTACCTCATTTTCGTCGACTATCGGGAACACTGGTCGTGGTCTTGAGAAAAGGTGAACTCTGGGACATAATGCAATCCTGAACGCCACGACGGATAGGCACCAGTGACGGAAGATTCAAGAAATGCCGGCCTCAGGTGAGTCAGGCCCAGGTCCCATCAATGGATCACCGAGTCGCTGGCCCGATGTGCCGTGCTTCACACCGCTTTGTCCCAAGGGTTGAACTCATTTTTAACCACGTCTTTGTTGACTCTGTCTGCTTTGTTCTCGTCTCATGACTACAGCCCCGATTCCTTTCTCTTCAAACTAGTCAAAACGGGGAGAGCTCCGAGAGCAAGACAGAAGAACTCACGACACGACGTGGTGTGCAGGCGCGATGATTGATCTGTCGTCTGCTGGGGTTCTTAAGTGAGTACTAACTCGATTTGTATGTAGTCGATCTTACAGCGCTAAAAGTCACAGGGAAGCAGAATTCCCATCTTTTAACGGATACGTAGCGACGCAGAAATGTCCTACTTGCGGTACTCCAGACCTTTCTTCCAAAAATCCGAGAGCCATCTCCGAGACTTCCCTGTCCCGATTGCGGTCTGGGTACACGATACCTGCAGAAGAAAGGACTTCTATTGCAGCGAATATCCAAAATTTCCGCTCAGATGTCAAAAGTCTAAATCATGAATTAGCGAAACTTCATTCCCGCATCAAACGTATCGAAGTTCAGCGCGTAGATCTTGAGCTGGCAATCAACTATCAATGTAGTCTTCTTTCGCCCATCCGGAATCTACCTCAGGAAATATTGGTCGAAATTTTTGCATTCTGCTCGCATGGCCGAGTAGATGTGTGCTCTCCCCGGTCGGAAATATGGCAATTCGACAAAGTCTGTAAAAGGTGGAGAGACATCATTCGTTCGACACCAACAATATGGAACTCCATCGACATATACCTCGGAAGCTTGACGCCTTATAGTGCCGCCGTTCCATTGTCGACTGTACGACACCTTATCGGACGATGTATGGAATATTCAAGAGATGCCTCTTTGTCTATTAGATTCGTGGAATTAGGATCCCCTGGTCACTTTCACCACGTCTTCAGCCTTCTTTCCCAATCTTCCCATCGTTGGAAGGATATGTCGTTTGCATTATCCATGCTGTCTGAAGCCCCGAGTCTTGAACATGGCCTTCCCAGACTTCGTACACTCGGTTTATCCGGAGCGTACAAGGGCGACAAACCGTTTGACTCGTTTGAACACGCGCAACAATTAACGGAACTACGCCTATTCAGCATTCCTAAACCCTTCCATACGTTAAGCATACCTTGGTATCAATTGAGGTATTTCCAAGCCGTTTTCTGCGAGTTCCGCACAGGAGAATTCATGGAGCTGCTCTCGCATCTACCAAGTCTGGTGGGGCTTTGTTCGAAATGGAGCAAAGGTCTGCTCAAGAACCACAGAAAACCTATACCCCCCATTAAATTCCGCTATCTAACAACCATCGAGATTGAAGCATCCCCTGCTGAAATTTGCACTGTTTTACAGCCTCTGTTTGTCCCAGAGCTGGCCGCTCTATACCTGGTGTCCCACCACTTTGAGAAAGGCACGGGCGCTTTCGAACCCTACATCGCCGACAGCGTCATTTCCTTAATACACCGCTCCCATAATTGCCAGATAACGACGCTCAGCCTGTCCACCATGGATGCGGTCAGCGTCTCGCGCATTCTTGCCGAGACCTCCACCGTTACAAATCTTATCCTCATTCACATTTCCGACGTCGAGTCCATCCTCCGCGAATTATCGACGTCCGAAAGCCTGGCTCCCATCATGAAAGAGTTTTCTTTGACGTGCAAAGGAAACCAGGCGATGTTTAGCGTTGGCCCTCTATCGGGAATCATTCGCTTTAGGGGCGCTCAGCGTAGTATCATTTATCCACAATCTACACGCTTAGCGGAGACAAGGCGTTTAAACTCCCTGAACCTGACTGTACGCGAAAGTGGTGCTTTTCGACAATCTGCAGAGCTACTACAGTCTTTGAGCCGCGATAGTGGGGTTTCTATCTCAATCCACTGTTTGGAATAGTAGCTTGGATACTTCGATATTGCATTGACCTCGTCGCTTTACAACCGTTGTAACTTGTTAGTAACATTTTCATAAGATTTGTTATGGTAGCAAATTACAGAGCAGGGATTTATAACTAGAATGATTAGGTAGGAAGCGTTGATAGAGCTCCCATCATTTTCAAATATGTGGCTGGAGAGCTAGACGCTCCTTTGCCTTTGGCGCCAATGAAGGAATCAATTAAAGGTATCCCGCCCTCCCGTCCGCTGTTATAATCTGAGAGATACTTCGCCGCGGTACCTTCCTTTGTTTTTGTGATCGAAGATATACTTCGGCTCAGGGCCGCGTCTGTTTGCGACCCCGATGCGTCAGAGGATGTTGTCAGCTGGTGTAAAATCGCCAAAAATGTTTGTGCGCGGCCATTCATAACCAAGAGCGATGGATTAGTAAAAAAGCGATACCTCTTGGGTAAGAATAGGATTCGGGGATGTAGAGGAAGCGTTGTCGCGCTCGTCGTGCCGGGGTGGGAGAGCTCCAGGCCAATTCGCGGGGAGAAGTATATTGATGGAGGCGTTCTTTGCGCGGGGACTACGGGTTTCAAGAAAAGACAAACAGCCTGCTTGTCATCCTCTTCAGGGAGGAAAGCGGAAGTGTTTTTGGTCCATTTCTCGTCGACAAGTTCCTCGATGCTAGATACACCGCTGGCACTCAAAACCAAGTCAACGAGCAATGAAGGCCCGGATGTGACCTTCCCAGTGGCGACTTGGCGAACAGAACGAAGTAAAATTCCACCTCGTAGGAGACGACTTTCGGGGTCCGACTCTGATGAGGAAGTCAATTGAGACGGGCCTCCAAAGGTTAAATCCATCCCTTTTCGTGACCCGCTTCTGTATTCAGTGAGACTAGTAGAGCTTCGATGGGAGTCTTTTGAAAACCTTGGAGCACGATGGAAATACCTACATACATACCATGATGAAGGGGCCAACCAAAATAAAGGATGCGTCAGAACTTGGTCAGAACCGTATCGATATTTGAATTGCGACACCTACCAACGGCCGCTAATTTTCTGCTCTTCACTACCATGGGTAAACGGGTCTTCATGGCACCCTCCAATTTGCAGATAGAACTCCGCTTCGAGAATTTCCAGCTCGAGGTCCTGCTTATTTTCTCGTCGAACCATGATTCGGAGCTCGTGCAGGAGCGTCCTGGATATTTCTTCGAAGCGCGACGCAATTTCTTCTTCCGTGGTTACCTCCGTGAAGTCCAGTAGATTTTTGAAAGCGAGAAGCTTTTGCTTGGCGTCCACGCCTTGCGTTGCAGTTGAATTACTGTCGTCCGGCTTCTTTTTCTTGAAGATAGAATATACTTCTCCTTCGGGCTTCCTTTTCTTGGTAGACATGTTCGGCAGGTGGGTGGTCTGCCAGCAGAATACAGCGAAGGACCTATGTGGATATGTAGTAGTGTGAGATTGGTATGAGACCAAGATGTTCAACAGTCAAAGTATGGGAATACAGATGCTGTGCTGGCAAATGCCGCAATGATCATGATGGCCGTGTTTGATTTTTGTCAACTTCTTGTGCCTTGAGAACGGGGTGAGACTCGAGAGTGTCCAGAAAATTATGAGGTACTAGTACATTTAGTCTCGAGTAAGATTATGCGAAAATCCCGGATAGTAACATGCAGAACAATTTTGGAGGAGTCACACTGCCATTCGTGCACCAGGCTGCTTTCGTACGATGTGTATTGGTTGCGGGCGCCTAATTTGGGCTAGCGATATGCGCACGAGTCCTGAAGGATTTATTCTCGTGGCACACCGAAATTATGAAAGATGGCATATAAAATCTGAAATAGAGAAAACTGAGGATACCTGCTATCCAGTAGACAAGTAAATAAAAGACCCAAAGGGGGTTACATATTGAAACAATATGGGATTGTACTAAATCGCGTTGTGGGAGTTGCCGGGCCTGCCGGGTATTGAGCAATTCTAGGCGGTTATTGCTTTACAAACCATAGACGTACTACCGCTGCACGGGAAAAAGATGTTCGGGAGCTCCGCCCATAAACCGAAAACCACAACCAAAACCCATGACAATAACATAAACAGAAGAGGTGGAAGGTGCTCATACCACAAGTGATGATTCCACTGCCATCTCTTGAAGAAATATGGGAACAACGGAATTGAGAAAAACCAAAGCAAGAAGAAGAGCTCCACAGCGAGTCCGGTTGTTAGGATGTAAAGTTGAGCCGCCATTTCAGGCTTGTCACGATTCCGTAAAATTTTCACGACTCCATGGATGCGAAAAGCAATCCACCACCATGTCGCTGTATGGTACAATATTTATGAGGTCGCGTATAGCTATATGATAGTGTGAATCACTTACTCAAAGCATATACGAATTTGACTCCTGCAATCGTGTTAGTCCGAGGATAAATTTGAAATTTACATAGGGACATACCGTTGAATATACGAGGGCCATGATCAGTGTGGAAAAACCATGCGCCTCGGCTTTCCTCACTGCTCTCCACGCGACCAAGCCAATACAGCCTAGAAACTCCAGTCAGAGTGTAACATTATTAATACAGATAAAGGAGCATACGCCAGGAAAATGATACTCCCATATATAACGTTTGTACGATTGATGATGGGTTGGTCATTTTGTAGAAAGTATTCAAAGAAGGTGATTCCCAGCCCAATTATTGTATTCAGAATGCTGTATCCTGTAACGGGCACCTGAGGCATGTTCTCCACTTGAAGAAGCGACCATTCAGGCCATCTGCGAAAATACCAGTCCATTGATTTTGGGAACGTGCAATCAAGAGCAGTTGAAAGGACAACCCTTTAAAATTAAATTTCACGTTAAGTAAATAAATGAGTTATTGCTCTTCGAACAACGGTAGAAAAACAGAAGCTTACCAGTCGGTAATAATGCAAATGTAGGTCACCCATGTTATACTTGCAGGAGACTTCGCTTCTGCTGGCATGACGGACCAGCCTTCCCAAAATCCAAGAGCCATAATCGTTATTATCCTGCATATGCGGTTGACTGTTAGAATAACGATAAGGTGCCTCTGAGCGTGAGCCAGGCGAGCGTGTTCATCGTCATCGTCATCGTCTGCCGTCGGCTGCGCCGCATCATCATTCATATCCTGAAGGGGAATAGATGGGGTAGCCGTAGTCTCGGGATCAGATGCAGCATTCCGGCGCCTACGAAGTGTTGCTTCATTTGGTTGCGCCGGTAACCCTTCGAAAGCTCGTATGAGTCGGAGTGGGTTCAGAAATCCAGTACTTTCTTGATTGACGGCGTTGTTCGTCTGTGGCTCGGAGGAATCCTGGTCCATGGTGACTGAGCGGTAGATTCGAAGTTCTTGATCGAAGTTGCAACACAGTTGTTATTCAGTGAGTCCTATATACCATGTACAATGGGGAAGCTATACGTGTACCTATGCTGGAAGACCTACACACAATGCTGGCACTTAGGCTAAACGTTCCTGATGTTCTGATGGCTGATGGTGTTTATGGAAGATTCGCCTTCATAGATAGCCTCATCCACGGATTTATAAACACCCCAGAGCATTCGAAACAATAGCCCTCCCAACCAGAGCGTTCATATCCTCGGCCAAGGGTTTGGTAGATGTATATATATCGATGTTTCGAACCAAAATCAGCGCCCAAGCATTCCACAAGTCGTTTCTGAAGAAAAAAACGGGGAAATGGAAGGAGTGCTAGTTTGGTAACTCTCTCGCACTTAACTTGACCTCGTTGTAACATGGGCGCTGCGCCACGGCCGAGTTCCGAAATAGCTATCAAGTAGTCACTCCGCAGCTATCTTAGCACAATACGGAAATGAAGCTTCTATCGATCATCACCTCGAAGAGACCCCGCCTCGAGGACACTAGTTCAGAAGCAGGGATTTGGCCAATCCTCGAGATCTTATAGTACCGTGCAATCAACCCCGAATAGGTACGCGATAACATCGAGGCAGGGATCCCTAAATAAAAAAAGCATTGCATCAAGTGAGAAGTAGTGGACAATCACACCTAATTTTCTGGTAGACTAAAATAAGGGATGTATTAGGCATATGTTTTTTGCTTGATGATTTTTTAGTGCTGTTTCACGAACTCGCGTTCAGGCTCAAGCTGGCTGGTCGGGTGGTCTGTTAGACTGCGCAAATCTCACAAGTTTGATGTGATTGAGATTGATCTATTACATATTTCAGATATAATATAGTAACTAAATTATGCACGCATGAGAATGTCGCGCAAAATACCACGCCGAGGCACAGCTCTACACGGAAGAACACGGGCGCTTAAATGGTGATCTATCAATCACGCGCAACTTGCGCGCATCAGAGTCGCGTCCTGTCGCGTCTCAAAGAAAGCGGTATTATTTTATTAGTCTGATTTTTTACATGTTCGCAAGGAATTTATAGGAGCCTATTTCTCTACATAACCAATAAATTTATCAATTCAATATCAATTGAACCTTTAAAGTTTTAAAGTAGTTATTCAATATTCAGCACGTGCTCGACTCTATTGGCTGGCGAAATTCCCGCGCGTTGCAACGTAAAATGAATCCAAAGCTGGAGCAACGTGGTTGACCAGTTTGAGCCATGACGGACTCCACTATGTCATATTTTTGCTCCGTGCGCACCCCAGTACCGTCCTGTCGACGACCCCCACTATCTCAGGCCTTCTCAGGCGCTGCGTTCGTGTTTTCCAACATCCTTGGCGGAAACTTCGCAGTAACCGCCGCGTCCAAGTCGCATCGCTCATAAAGTGCAGCTCTCCATAGTAATGCATGACCACTACGACCGCACCGACATATCGGACGGCGAGGACATTGAGAGAGAAGCTCTACTCATATCATCTCCACATGTTCGACTGGCCGAAAAATTGCTCCCTTCAAGTTACCAAGCACCAGTCAGCTTTCGGCCCCATGATGCCAAGGGCAAATGCGAGGCAACGTTGCCTACCAAGGCGCCGGACGGCGTACTATATGATTCCGGTGGTTGGATTAATGGTGGATATTTTATTCCATCCTCACTCTGGTCGCAGTCTCGCAAGAAAGTTGCTTGTCTCATCATCATGCTCGTTTCTCTCGCGTCAATCTCGCTGGTCGTCTCTGGTGCCGCTGTCTGCCGCGGGTCTGTGCTAGGCGTTCCATTCGGCAGGTCGGATGACACGTCTGCCTCGATCCAGAAATCATGGGGAGCCTATTCTCCGTATTACTCTGCCAACGCGTATACCCCTCCGCCAAACAACTGCCAAATCACTCAGGTAAGCCATACTGTAGCTGTAGACTGCCGAAATTGACATGCACAATATCAGGTTAATATAGTAAGTATCATCGCCGCGAAGAGTGCTCCGTTCCAAAATGAACGCGTCATAGATCCAACGACATGGGGCACGAGTGCCGACTTCTGGTGCTTCAGCAAACATCGCTGCTGCGGTTACCAAGCTTAAAGGGGCGGCAAACTACACCACAGATCAGCTGGCCTTTCTGACGAACTATACCTATGTTCTTGGTAACAACGGTGCTCTCCTGCCCTTTGGTGGTGAACAGTGAGTGGTGCTCCATTCAGCCACGTATGAACGGATCATTGAGTATCGATTCAGATCAGAGGAGTCTGGAAGTGAAGCTTACAATCGGTATTCGGGCATCATCTCCTCGGAGAACCCTCCATTCGTTCGTGCATCTTCGGGTGTACGCGTTGTTGAATCTGCAACGAATTGGACTGCTGGTATGTCACCTCCTACCAATCCCAGATATTTATGTTACTCAACCTTGCACATAGGTTTTGCCCTGGCTAGCAACAATGAATACAACTTGCCTATCTCCGTGATCCTCTCCGAATCTGTACGAACAATTTAAAATTGAGATACGATTGCCGCTGCTGACTATGAAGCGCAGGGAAATGACACCCTTGACGACAACCTATGTCCTAATGAGGGCTCGTCAGACCCTCAGACCGCGATATGGGCTGCTATATACGGCAAACCCATTGCTGCGCGGCTGAACACACAGGCACCTGGTGCTAATGTAACAGCGGAGGAAATCCCGCAGCTGATGCCGCTCTGCGCATTCGAGACGATAGCAAACAACGCTACGAGCCCGTTCTGCGCACTTTTTACTGCGGGAGAGTTCGAACAATTCGAGTACTTCATGGATCTCGGGAAATACTACGGGACAGGGTACGCTCGTTTCCTCTATCCCCCTTCCGCACTGACACCTACGCTTTCTCAGCGCCGGCGCCTCTCTCGGTCGCGTGCAGGGTGTCGGCTACGTCAACGAGCTCCTCGCGCGGCTCACCGGCACGGCCGTGCGCGACAACACGCAGACGAACCGCACGCTCGACTCCTCCCCCGAGACCTTCCCACTCAATCGCACATTCTATGCCGACTTCTCTCACGACAACCAAATGGTCGCGATCTACACAGCGCTCGGGCTATTCGCGCAGAGTAAGGGCGACCTTGACCCCACGCGCCCGGATCCCGCACGCACGTGGGTCGCGAGCCGCCTGACGCCGTTCAGCGCGCGCATGGTGACGGAGCGCCTGACGTGCACGGGGACTGGGACGCGCGCTGCGCGAGGCGAACAGACTTACGTGCGTATTTTGGTGAACGATGCGCTCCAGCCGCTGCCGTTCTGTGGCAGCGGGAAGGACGGCATGTGTACGCTGAGCGCGTTTGTGGAGAGCCAGGTTTATGCGAGAGAGGACGGGCAGGGTGATTTCGAGAAGTGTTTCGCTGTTTAGTACTATCGGGACAAAAACTTAATCATATAATTATATACATCATTAAAAGCAGCAGCTACTCGCTAGGGTACCGTGCCATGCGAACTAGCAAATTATTTGAGAATATGTTTGGGAGCAGGTCGACCAAGGAGATGCCGCGCTCCGGTAACTATCGGGCCGGAATAGGCACAACTGGATATTACATAATTGTCCGGCATTTTCTCTGACTTGCTCTCGACGCTTTTGTTTGAATTTTGTTAGAACCTTGAGCGCTGTTTCTATCACGGAAAATACACTGCAAAATTCATAGAACAGTAAACTCACTGCGGATACCATACCCGATATTCGCCCGATACAGCGCAAAGCCTCAACTTGCTCAACTTTGCGACGTGTCAGGCACAGCTCACTGCGCGCTGCTCACTGCCTCGTATCGCCTGGGCGCGGGGTGGAGAACAACAGAAGAGTTTAATTGGGGAGGCTGTTATCATGTAAGTCCTCCAGTCACATATCTTCCTTGTATACTGAAATAGCATTAGGGCGTACATAGCCTCGCCCACGGGATGATATGACATGTCAATTAACCGTGGGTCCTAATAGTACCGCCCTGCCCTGCTCTTATTCTATTAATCTTCACAGTGAAGATTTACTGCTCACTGTTGTGTCACTCTTGTACAGAGCCCTTATACGCGAATGGAAGGTATGTCGCTATGTGCTCTACATCGTGCCACAAACAGAGACTGAATGAATACACTGCTTCTGCTTATATCCAATCGATCTTACTGAAGATCATGGGCAGATACTTGTAAAAGCCCTCGAAAACCTTATCGTACCAATCGTGCACGCCCATATACCAGGGTTACGCAAAGGTTGGGATGGATATTTTTCTGCTCTACACGGACACTAATACACGGTTATTTTCGAAACTAGATCCTGTGTATGAATCTAATATCGAAGCTGCAGCCCAGCAACTTCTGGATGCTCTGAATCGATTCGTGGTGGCTCTGGTACGGCCGCAAGCGAGTAAATCGCCCCAAGGCAGCCTAAATGAGAAGTTGAGCGCGAACAGAGGTGAAACATCGAACTGTCGCCCTCAAGGGCATGCTTATTGAGGCATATGGATTAGAGGAGGTCGCGGGTGAGAAGATGGATATAGACGAGGGAAAAGGTGATTGTTTCTTAAAAATTAGTCGTTCGTACATTAACCCGGAATGAGTAGCTACCGCAAAGTCGCCACTCTTGGGGGTAATCAAACAAACGATGCGAGAGCACATTTTTAACAAAATTCCCATTCGTTTATTGGCCATCGAAAAAGATGACGCAGAAATCAGACTAGTCGAAAGGGGTGTAATATGGCGCAATATTTCTGAGGAAGTTGAAAGGAATTTCGACGAGATCGAACACGATTTCAGACACCAGAACCGAGGCGGGCCTAACACTCTGCCGGTTTCCGAGAAGGATTTCGCTCGTCAACTCTGCAAGAAATATGGTCAATATGCGATCCTATCCCACACTTGGCTCACAACTGTATCGGGTGAAGTGACTTACGCGGACTGGAGAAGCGGCGACTTCAGCAAAGAGTCTACAGGGTACCGCAAGCTCACCGAGTTCTGTCGCATTGCCGCTACTCAGTATGACTACAAATTAGCTTGGATGGACACCATTTGCATCAACAAGGAAAGTAGCTCAGAACTCGACGAGTCAATACGGTCAATGTACAATTGGTACCAGTCTGCATCGTTATGCATAACATATCTCGCCGATACCTCCGATCTAGCGAAAATGCCCGACGACACATGGTTCACTCGCGGCTGGACGCTACAGGAACTGATTGCTCCTCACCACATGAAATTTCACGACAAGAATTGGCAGCAAATCTTCCCTGGGATGGACGACGACAAGAAGAATCCCAAAATTATTGCGCAGATCAACAAGGCTACACATATCACTGACGATGAACTCAGGCAAGCTCTGTCGAAGACACCCATCTCACGCAGGATGCAATGGGCTGCTGACCGGCAGGTCACTCGTGAGGAAGACATGGCATATTCATTGATGGGAATTTTCAACGTCAGCATCTCTATCGCCTATGGAGAGGGCGCCGAGCGGGCATTCGTCAGGCTGCTGAAAGAGATACTCAACACTAGCACGCACAACGTGCTCGATATTGTCAACTGGGGTCATGGCGACATGCCCAGCGAACGAAACCAGGCTATCCGCACCAGCGCGCTTCTTCCACCCAGCCCGCAGCACTACCTCAGGCGTGCCACGGACGCTATTCAGTGGAAACCGCCGAGCACACCGATATCGTGGACGCATCTGGGGCTGCATGTACCCGTGGTGCTGATGCCCGCGCTCGACTCGTCCGCGTCAAACACGTCCGCGCGTAAATCGTCTGCACGAATATCATCTGTGAGAATATTCAATCCTAGGGGAGGATACTTTGCGTCTGCTACTGGCGTGAAGATGTTCAAAAGCAACGCCAAGTCCGAGCATTCATATAACATATTGGACAGATCAACCTTTGACAGGCAGAACTTGCAGTCGGGTCGCGTAGCAGTCTTCGGTGTTCTCAACGTTGTCGAAACAGAAACGACGATACAGATTCAGGATACAGGCTTATGTCGCGCGGTACCGTTGGCTTTGTCGCCGCTCCCAGGTTGGGACCTACCCGAACGCTTCGAAAGTGCTACCCCGGAGGCAACAGAAGCGGCTGTTGTCTTTAAACTCCAGCTACACACTGCTCCTTCGTTCATGATTCCGAAGTCCGAATTACACACCCATGGCATGTCTTTCCGCATTATGTACTTGTAGAATTCAAAAATTCCTCAATAAAATTGGAATAAAGAGATTCAAATTTTCTTTGAGGCGTTGAAACCATGACCAGCGTACGCAGGCAGCGCCGGGGAGTTAGCAACTGATCGCGGCAGTATTCAGAAGTCCGCGTCGGGAATTGAAACAGCCTCGGGGCGTAGCCGGCGGTCGGAACGCTGAGCTCTCTTGTCTTCAACAGTCACGAACTTGGAATTTGGTGGCATACGCGGAGGAGAACTTGAGCTGCTGGCCTGCCTCTGGGTATGACAACAACTCACCCGCTTCTCGCTTCTCGTAGCTCTTACTTAACCTCTACTTTGCTCCCAGGACTAGCTTTAAACATCTCAAGTAATACTATGTACTGTAATGCCAACTGAGAACTCACGTTTCGCCGGAATACGCACCGAAATTACCTCGTGATTCCTTCTCCGGGAGAACACCGCGTTGAATCTTCCTCGGCAAGCTCTTTGAAGGCATTAAGATGTCCTATAAACGCGCACCAGCTCACAGAATGCGTCTTTCCGAGTCAGCAGGTTCCTGGAATCGCGTGGTTGCATCAGACATTCATAGCGTCAAGGGGCGCACGTATGCTACGCGCCAGAAGCCACGAATGAGTATGCCCACTAGCCTCGGATTTCAAAGCCGCCAGCCGCCAGCCTGCGTTCATTGCTTTAAATATCACGAGAGGCTAGGAAGTAGTGCAACAACCGCGCTTTAGCAATGCACACGGTGTTCTCTTCTTACCTTTTCCTGCTTATAGCAGCTGTCTGTCTAGCAGAGACGTTACCTGGATTGCCCGGGAAGATATATGGCGTCAACCTTGGCTCCTGGTAAGGCCCGTGTATTCTTTTGGTCGGGTTTTGGCTGACTGTATTTACAGGCTCGTTCTGGAGTCATGGATGCTGCCAGCTGGTAAGGGCATGCAACTTTCGAGGAAGAGTTAACTCATCAACTTCATTTCAGAGTGGATAGCCATGGGTGGTCAACAATGCTCCGACTGCTCACAGTGCATTGCTACTGAATTGTGGGCCTAGATTCTGCATTACGATTTCGTCTGTATGCTAACCTCTGATTATTTGCTAGTGCGTTCGCTCAAGCCTATCCCACTACCGTCGACGCAAAGTTCAAAGAGCATTGGTATTCAACATTCATAAGCCTCGTTGCTCCACTCACAACAATATGCTCGCAACAGGGAGACATGGTTTACGCAAGACGATGTTGACGAATTGGTACAGTCAGGTATCAATACAGTTCGCATCCCGGTACGTGTCTCCACGGGATGTGAGTTTATTTTCTGACGTATTTTAGCTGGGATATTGGATCGTCGAAGCGTTAGTAAATAGAACCTCGGAATTCTACCCAAGAGGCGGTATTTTACAGCTTGTATGTGGCCGCTTCCGTTTTTCCAAGCTGAAAAGCACGTTTCTAACGCACAGATTAATCATTAAACAGCAACGCGGCTTAGCTCAACTCAAAGCAGCTGGGATAGCGGCCATTCTTGATCACCACGCACTTCCCGGCGTCGCAACGCCTGGACAGGAATTCGCTGGAAGGTAACGTTCTTGTATCCGACGATTTCCCGCATTGTTTGAACAGTACTTCATTAGATGTACAAACGACGTTGAATTCTATGTTCGATTGGCCTGAGTTCATACTTGCTTCTGCATACTGACAGCAATTTTGAAATAGACGCCATACAACTATCACCGGGCACTGATCTGGACGGCCGTGATGACGGCTCTGTCACACCTAGACTCAAATTTTGATGGCGTGGCAGCCATCGAGGCAATGAACGAGCCCATCATGGACGCGAATCAGACCCCTGGTTTAGGTGGATGTATGAAAATAACACTCTTTTTCATGAAAAATAATCTCACGGATATCTTTTTCGTAGTTCAAATCAATTTCGTTCAGACAGTACGCGCAGTAGAGTTATCCTTAGGCATCCCCATACCAGGAATCACGAACGCGCCATCTTCTAACGCTGCCAATGCATCAGCGGCACTCTCTGGCACTTCGACCCTCTCTTCTATATTCAACGCTGAAGTTCGACAGGTCCTCCTGGACTCCATCCCGATTCTGGCTCAAGTCTCAGAACAGTTGGGCTTAAACACAGAATTTAGTCAAAACGGTCTGGGTTCTCGTTTAAGAGCTAGGTTGCCGCTGGTGACGACGTACGTTCCTACATGCTCACGCCTTGAACCAGTTGAAACTTGACTCCTTTCAGCTTTATGGATATAAACTGGCAGTTTGACAATCCTCCTAATCCCGCAGCAGCCGCCATCGGCCCCCAGGGCTACGATAATCACTTGTATTATTCGTGAGTACCCAGATCGTGACTCTTCCAAGATCTGCCTCTGAAACGGATTTAGATTTGGAGTATGTCTCCCGAGATCGCTTGCGAAGCAAGTTCTGATTCCCTTTCGTGATTTAGGGCGTAGCTGACGCCAACGAAGATGCATACCTGACATCCGTCTGCAGTACGCGGCTTCCCCGATACTCGTCCTGTCTTTCGATTTCATGACGCGTTTTACAGATCTAAACCGCATCCAGGCAGATGCTGCGCTCGGGAACAGTCCATTGTGGTTCGGCGGTCAGCGTTCTACGCATCCTTCTTATTAGTTGTGTATGCTTACCACGTGTCGCAGAATGGGGTCTTTCAACGCAGTTCAACGCCACAGACGAATTCCTGGTCAAGTGGGCTGACGCACAGAAATTGTCGTATGGAAAGGGCGCCGGATGGATCGTGAGCATATATTACCAAAGTTGATCTATTGAAACTGACTGTGCTGTCGTTAGTTCTGGAATTTCAAGGTAGAAATTTCCACGCTCGCGGGAGATCTCGCTAGGCAATGGTAAGAAACCACACTCGCATGCACATGTCATGTCAATACTCATAACCGCGCTTGCCGCAAAAGGTCCTACAAAGAAGGGATCCGCTTGGGATATCTCACCAAGGATCCATCGAAGTTCAATAATGCCAACGTCTGTGAGCCATATATCAGCAGCTGAATGGGCATAAACCGCGGAGAATTGGCAGGAATACAACTTATTGTGATGTATAATCTTATTACCACGAATCAAACGAATCAAACAGGGCAGATGCAATAGTATAAGATGACCTACCACCCAGAGCAAATAAAACTGGCATGGAAGTTATTGATGACGCCGGTGAATGAACAGCTATGTAGTTACCAGATGGTTGATAGCTTGAGAAAAAGCCGTCGGCTGAACTGCGAGCCACTGGTCGCCCCCTAGAGTACATCATTTCGTCCAAAGTATCAAAGGGGTAGCGAGCGGTGTGCACATGGAGCAGACGCAACGAGAATTAGTGAGGATAAGCGGTGAGCAGAATAGTGTCCAGAGGTGGATATATGCGGGTCACACCCGAGAAAAGTGAGTATATGCGCATCTAACGCGAAGAGACGATCAAGGTCGGCACGGTGATGAGCACGCGCGCGCTCCAGCCACGAAAATCGACGAAGACATAATTCCTGCGCCATCACCACGTTCCCACGACTCGCCGACACATCGCACCGCCGCTGCCACGTTTCTCGTCCCCTCTCGACGGTTTTATTATATTTTGCAACATTGATACATTCCTCGGCCCCTCCCCGAACATCCTCCGTCGTTGCATTCTCAGCGCGCTCACCAGTTCGCCGATGCGCGAGCATTTGTCATGTTGTTATATTTAGGCGCCCATCATACGTTCCCGCACCGCCTTTACTGCGTCTTGCTCATTTTATTCCACGTTTACCTCGCATTTATGCTCCAGAACATTCCCTCCATTATATGCCATATGCTCACATACATTCTACATACAAATTATGATACACAAAGTAGCTATAAAACAGTAGGATTACTATGTACCAAACAGATAGAGAAGAATACACCCCAGTTATGCTCTAAATTTCGTCTTTACTCGTCGTTTTCGCCCTCGCTCGCGTCTTATATCGTCGTATATCGCCCAGAACGGTTCGAAGCTAGCGCCGTAGCTTACGTTCTCTTGTCGCCCTCGGTTCCCGGTTGGCTAGAAGCCGTGTAGGAACACCCTCGCACCCCCACGCACCCTTTAGTCGAGCTCTTGCGTGCCTCGTTCGTATATTCATTTTTTTTATTTTGTTTTTGTTTTGTTTTTGTTTTGCTCGTCGCATTTGTTTCGCACGTAGGACGCTCGCAAGCGTATCAACGGTGTAGTGGGATTCAGTAGAACAGGGATGCGCGTGGGGGCCAAGACATAGCAAATATTCAAACCGCCCAGCTCGATTGGAGGGTAAGCACCTCCATCAGACCCGAAGCCGCTTGGACGGAACGCTGCATGCTTTTCACGGCCCCAACGACAGTTCCCCTTCTAGATAGCTCAAGAACGCAAGCTTGAACAGCGTAGAGATTGAAGGGCAGAGACCGTTCGCAACCGAGACGAATATTGGGATATGCACTTGGGCATGACTCGTGTACCGCCGAAGCAGAGAGGAGGGAAAACCTAGACAAAGGGAGCATTTTTATCGAGACTGCGAGGAGCCGGAATGAGGAGTGAAAAAGCTCCCAAGGACGGTGTATCTGTTCTCGAGCGCTGCAGATACACCATGGAAGGGCGCGGGGCGTCAGGATGTGGGTTAGGACAAAAGAGCATAAACTGGTGGCCACAAGCCTGCACCACCCCGGCAACGGGCGGCGGTGCTTGAATGTGTGGCAAGCTGAACTTGAAGCTGAACTAATGCTGCGCACGTCAGTTCTGGACATGATCCTCGGCGCTCCGAGTTAGAGCTCAGTATGACCAACGCGTTGATTCACAGGTGAGTTTCCCGGAAGCCATCAACTTTATCAACATTTGTTTTATCTTAGATCTATGGCAACGTTGCAAATGTATTCGAACGGGCGCCGAAGCTAGGAAGGATTTTCTCACCGGAGCTACACGAGGATCAGGCGCCAATGGAACACCTCTGGCCACTAGAACATAGTGTCGACGTGCATCTCTCCTCTTAAATCTAGTCATAAAATCAGAAATACGAGGTTATACTTGGCTGGTAGGCCCTATATATCTTTACTGTTGGCCCTGACTAGATTTCCTGATGATGAGTGCAACAGGCTGACAGCGGGAATTCGCCTTCTGACGTGTTTTGGTATCGACGGAACAGAATAAGCCTCGAAGACTCCTTTGAATATAGCCTCTATTCTGGTTTAACCTCGCTCAACATTCATTATTTCGAGACAAGACTGTGTAAGCCAAAGTTTTTCAAAGAGACTGTTTAAATGGATCTTTGTCTGTGTCCACGAGAACAATCTTTTGCCATAGTACCGCCAACGAGATCAGCACACAAATCTTGTGACGCGGGAGATCAAGACAGGAGGCATTAACAAGTGGTTGCCGTATAGCTTTACGCTATATAAGTGGCCCCCACATCATCGCGGAGCTACTGAATATCTCCATCCTCAAGCTTACGCCTTTAACTTTGATTAATGGCCACTCTTTTACCGTTCATACAGCCTGGATTCATATATCATGAGTGAGTTCAAATCCAGCATCTTCACATATCGGTATCCTGACGGTTTTTGCCCCTCAGATCCATAATTGCGGTATACGCAATTTCTCTAATACGATCGAGAAAAAATCTGATAGGATAATTTACTGCAGCTCACAGCAACCTTGTCTCATTGGATGCTATACGGAGTTCTGCTCACTCAAATATGTAAGTATACAGAGATTCTCATCGATATATCCTCGAGCTGATATCAATACCCGAGATCTGTACTATACTGCATTTCCGAACGACCATCGCCTTCTCAAACAAACTGTGCTGCTTTCACTTGTGCTTGAAACAATCCAAACAGCCATGTTTACACAAGATGTATTCCGAGCGTTTACGCGTGGTTTCGACGACGTCGTAATAGCTGCTGAAGTTGACACCGTGTGGTTCTCTGTGCCGTTTATGACTGGTTTGAGTATGTTTAAACACGTACTATCAAACCCAATTGCCATACTTCACTGAAATATTATTCGTAGTCGCCCTTCTTACACAGGTGTTTTATTGCTACCGGATCGCCAAACTTACCAGGTCAAGATATGCTGTTGCTGCTATTGCCATGGTACGGTATAAATCGCTATCAGGAGCATTTCGTTTTCCGCCATAACCTGAAATATAATCCTAGCTTTCCATGTCGCAGCTCGGGGCATCTATAGCAACGACCATACAAACGAGAGCAGCGATGTTTCTCCCCAATATATTGGGAACTCAGATATCTCTGATCACAATTGGCGTAATCAGTCTATCATCCAGTTTTACCTTTCTGACCAGAGTTCTCGTACTAGATCTGGGGAGCGAGCAGCGCTAGCTGCGACACGACTATCGCAGTCATCATGGTGTACTATGTGCGCACATTTTATCTATTCACAACAGAATCCTGACTCTTTATTGAAATAGTTAAAAAAGCGGGACACAGGATTTCGAAGAACGCACAATATCATAAACAGACTAATACGCCTGACCATCGAAACGGGGTTCATTACAGGTCAGATTACCGCAGCACATCAACGATTCATCGGCCATTGACTGGAGGCCCCATTTCAGCTTCGCTCTCTATCATCGCCATGTCCTTGGCCTACATCCCAGGTCATACAGACTACTACCAGATCGTGATCCTCATCCTCGCGAAGATGTACTCCAACTCGATGATCGCCGCTATAAATTGCCGGATGAGAGTTGTATCGAATTCAGGCCATCCCACCCTGCCCCCTTCTTGGAACGAGTCAGCGAGGCCACCACATTCGGGGCGTACGAAGAGCTTAGATACTCTCGCACTCCGTAGGGATGTATCGTCTGTTAGCGCCACTGCAGCGGAAGATACAGTATGAATCCTAATATTGGCGATTTGACATATTTATTATACATAAGTACCTCGCTCTCACGGACACTCGATTCAGATTCTCTGTACCGCTTCGAACATTTAACTTGGGCTGTCTGTCATTTAACCTAATTAGTTCATTCTGAGTTTGGTAATTTTGGTTTCACGAATTTATTATACTAACACCCATTGCGATTACAATTTCGTCGCATGCTTGAAAATCTGTGTGCCTAGCTCAATTTTTTTCACTACCATCGATATCGCCTGTAAGTACTACTTCTGTCCGCGGTAGTCCAAACCTACATGTAAGCCTCACATTATAGTAGCGGCGGGGAAAGGTGCCAAAGGTGCACTGGGGCTTCAAGGAACGCGGGCATGATACAACGCAACTTAAATGTGCGGCACGAATAGCCGAACCTAGCGCCTCTGGGCACGCTGCGCTGCGCGGCCGGAGGACAGACAGTCACGGTCGCGCTCTCTCCAGACCGCACAGGCTAGACCAAGGCCAAGTCCGAGCTGGTGAAAGGCCGAGGTAATCCACTCAGCAGGGGCGGCCGGGTAATCAGGCAGTTTATTTCGACTACATACTAGAGCTCCTCAGGTTATCCTGCTCCTTGCGATTGGAAAAGACATTTATTTCATACGAGCAAGAATTTCACTTTAGCATATTTTTAAATACACCCCAACGCCATAAACAAGTAAATTTTCCTTCATACTTCAAGCTTCAAAGCTTCGAGCTGTACCTGACCTATATCCCAGATCTCCACCGCCCGCCACCCTAGATCCCAAGACAATTTACCACTACAACGTCACCTACTTACGTACAGGGAGTCTTAAAAAAATGGGTTGCAACGCTCTAGTCACAAAAAAATAACGGATTCCATAAAAAAAAATGCAACAATGCAACACGCCGTCCAAAATGATATCAATATACAACACAACAACATCCAAAAGGGCATCCGAGTCTCCGACTCAGGAGCGGGGAAAAGGGTGCGGGGGAATAGCACGGACCTGGAACAGACGTGTATACTGAATAAGTAAGAACCAATGAATACGCAATGCGAATTTGACGTGCTTGCGCGGAATTCGTGCGGCGCACGCTCGGTGGGGCGGATAGGGAATAGTTAGCCAGTGCGGTAAGCGAATAATAAGTGCGGTGGGCGGGGTAGTTTATGTGCACCGTGTGTAGGGTGGATATATGCGGGTTATGAGCGAAGAAAGATGCGTGCGTTTATGAATGCGCGCCGCACTGTCGTAAGAAAGGGAGAAGGGATCACGCGCGTCGGCCGCGCGGTGGCGTATACGTGGCGCGGGGAGTCGATCAGCGAGCGGATTAATGAGTGAATCGACCATTCGCCTCGGGCGCGAGGCGGAGGCGGAGGAGGCGGAGGTAGGATCACGACGCACGCATCGCCCACGGGTCCTCTCTATCATCCATCGCCGTCGTGTTCCCCGTCCCAGCGTTACTCCGCCCCGCGCCCTGCGCACTAACCAGCCGTACATCTGCCCACGCCGGCGGCGGTGACGGCGGCGCTCCGCCATTTCCCCTACTCACATTTCCACTCTCACTCCCCGCCACCTCCTCGTCCTCCACGAGCACATCCCGGGGATGCACCTCTGGAATCGTCCCTAAAGGCCTCGATCGGCGCTTTGCAACAGGCGGCGGAGGCTTCCGCCTGGGCACCGGCGGGAGCGGCGCGGCTCTCCTTCGCCTGTTGCTCGCACCCGCACTCGCAGCAGATTCGGCACCGAAATATGCCGCGATATCGCGGTAGCGCGCGCTGCGCGTGCGACCGAGAGACGCACCCAAGGTCGCGGAGGGGTTACTGGTACTGGTGCTGCTCTCCCCCATCATCGGCGGCGGCAAGTCCGCGAGGTACTCCGCGCGCTCGCGCCGCCGGAGCACGCGACGACGCCACCACCACGCAAGCAAGCCAAGTGCAAGCGCCGCAAAAAGTGCGACAACAATGCCGATCGCGATGTGGAGGCCAGGCGGGGTAGACGAGGACGAGGAAGAAGATTTCGTCGGTGTAGGGAGGGTGGTGGTGGTTGTTGATGCTGTTGATGAGGTGGTATCGGTAGCGGATGAAGTAGACGCGGGGTCGGGCGCAGTGGAGGTGGAGTCGGCGTCGGAGGCTGTATACCTGATACGCATACGCAGCAGGTGGTCAGCTCAGCTCGGCCCAGCGATAAGCGCAGCGCCCCCCTCTCCTCGCAGAGTTCGGGGATTCGCGGGGTGGGATTCAAAGAGAAATAAAACGCACTCGAGCTGGTCGACTACCGCGATGCCCTCACCCACGCCGACGGAGATGACGAGTGTGTGCAGTGTATCGTCGAGGCCTGTCGCCGCCCAGAGCGGCGCGCTCTGCACCGTCTCGCCGTCCTCGCGGTCCAGCGGCTGGCTGGTATCGCGCATATCGACAAGAACCGGCGCCGCGCCGTCCAGCGCGAGCGCGGTCGTCACGCGGGACGGCCAAAGCGGCGCCCAGTAGTAGATCGCGGTCCCTGCGCGCGAAACCGCGCTGTCAGCACTGTCAGCACATGTTATAAGTCGAACATCCCGCACCAGTAAAGGAAAACGTCGCAGTCGCATCGGGGTCCTCAGTCGTGGCATGCGACCCGCCCACGTCGAGTGAGTTGAATGTCGACTCAACCCAGCTAGCCGGCGGGTCGTATATAATCGAGATGGTGTCTATATCGTCGACGGTGACGTTGGTGTCGGCGCGCACGGCTACGAGGAAGAAGAGGAAGAGGAAGAAGAGTGCGGCGGGGAGGAGCGGGGGCCCGCGGCGGGCACCCATGGGGGGCAGTGGGTGCAGGAGGAGAGCGGTGAGAGGCAGGCTTGGCGCTGCGCGGCTCTGTTTGGCGGCAGCCTGCGAACCACCATCACCTCCACGCCACGCCCCGTCGCGCTCCCACAGGCCCAGCTTCTGCGTTCCCAGACACCTGCCGCCGCTGTCCCCCTTGTCCCATGATGCTATTGCCTCCATAATTGGCGTCTTGAACACCGCTTCCACCTGCTACGGGCTCGCTGCCTGGGGCCCACCAACTCAGATCGCGTCATGCCCTACATCATGCGGCGGCACTGCGGCCCGCCGAGGACCAACAACTATTTCCGTCTTGCGCAGTGCCAATCACCTGCGCAGCGCCCTAAAAGTAGCCCCAGGCGCGAGGAACACACAGCGCACTCTCACCGCATTTGTATGACGGGCCTACTGTTTTCGCGGCAGCACGCGCTTTGCACAAGGGTTCTCTAGGTTCATATATGCGCATATATGCACATGTCAGTCCATATATGCGCTCTAAAAAGACAAAAGCTCACTATTGTAAGGACTTTACACATTCCTACTATGCGACAGTGCATGTGAATTCCCCAGTAGCGGCCATCCTAACCCACCGTGGTCACTGGTGGCGCCCAGTCAGTATATGTACCTTTTCAAACTTACCTGCTGAACTTACATATGTCTTTCCGGATGGCGTGACAAGGTGAAAATTGATACAAGGGCAAGATGGAGGGAATCACTGATGGGACAGGAGGACGCGGGGGAGAGAGGGAGGGATGGCAAGTGGTGGTAAGAAGCAAGAGGGGTTTACTCAAATTTCGAACGCGCGACGCGCGATGTAGAGACAAAGATCACGTGGGGTCCGACGCGGACGAAAGGTTCAGGGAGCTGGAGCCCGGAGGGATGATAGCGAATTTTACATGATGGCGGGAGCACTTAGAGTCGTCTGACATATTCATCTAAAATGTTTAGAAAATATTGTAGAATTCAGTGGATATTAGTTAAAGACCTGCTATCTGCGGAATTGACTAGCTATATTCCTTGATAGTTGTAACATGGTAGGTTGACAGCACAACGCGGAGTAAGTAGGACGGTGATGCGCACGCGCTCTCGCCGTCTGCAAAATTCGATGAAGACGATATTCCCGCGCCTCTTGCCGCATTCCCACGACTCGCCGACGCATCACATCGTCACGCATTTAGCGCCCTTTCCACTCTGTTTTAGAACATTTTACATTATTCAACTCCTCGACCCATTATATGCGTAAGCACATTGTCACCTCGTTTACCGGTTCGCCGATGCGCGACTATTTGTTTAGTTGCTATAATTAGGCGCCCGCATACATCACCACACCACCTTTCTTTGCCTTTGGTTTGAATATATTTTGGATGACTTTCCTTAACGGTTTAGAACTCTAAGCCGCTTTCTAAACGTTTCTACACTCGGCATATTTCGGTTTGAGAAAGTAGAAAAAGTATCTGGAAATCCTTAACGCTTTGCTGAAGCTGCAGCATCGTAGATTACCTGACCATTCATACGGTAACACAGCTGATAAGATTGAGCTAAGATTGTCCTTATATGATTCCTGCTGCCTTGCCCGCCGCCTTTCTTCTCATATACTTCGAGGGATATCTTCCTTGAAGGCTCACCTGAATATTCAAGTCCGTAATTTGTAACATGGCAGACTAAATTGGCATAATGCCAGGAGAAAGCCCAAACTGTTCTTACTATGCTCAATTACAAGTAGCTTAAAAGGATAGTAAAAATACAGGAAATTGTGTGTGAGGTGGTAGATATTATTTAGAGAATAATGGTCATTTTTCTGCCCGTGAAGTATTTTTTGTAAGAAGGACACGGAGGTTGTCAATGTCGCCGCATATTGGTGCGGGCTGGCGGAGTTTCGATAGACGAGTAGAAGTGACTTTGAAGGCGCGTTTAGAACTGGAAAGGGGGGGGGGCATCCACTTTCCTTAACAATTTAGTAGAGTGTTTCTAGTTCTTGATTACTGTTTCTACACTGCAAGCCGAGATGCCAGTAGGCACCGCATCAATATTTTGTACAATATGCAACAGAATACAAAAGATTATGCTTCTCGCTCGCACTCTGGGCCTGTATTAGACTCGTGGCCAGTCTCCTTTGTAGTTCAATATACTATGTACAATGTGTGAAAATGATATTTTACGGATATAACGAATTCGTCTTGTATTATCTTTTTTTTTCGGGGGAGTTTTGAGCTAGCGCATTAGCTTAAGCTCCCCTTGTACTCGGTGGCGCCTATGTCTACATGTACAACGTCCGCAAATACATCCCATGCTCCTCGAGCTCACTTTTTCTAATAGAAATATAGCGCGCTTCGTAGCGACTGCTGGGGTTTTGCCCCCCATTCCTGTTTAATTTAAATGCAACGGCATGTGCAGTTTCCATTGGCTTCACGACCGCACCGTCTCGAGGCAGGAGATCATCAATAGGAAGCCTTGATCCCCACACGACCGCCATACACAAGTTCCCAGGCGGGATGCAGATGTCGAACTCCGTCTCCATGAAATTGAGCACGGCGAAGAAGCAAACCTTCTCCGAAAATTGTTGTGGGGTCCACCCGCCGTCGCCCAGGTCGTACATGCGCGCGTCGAGTATGTTGTAGCTAAGCTCTCCGCTATGTTCCGCGAGGATGTTCACGGAGGCGCTCGCGAAGTAGCTTCCTATAGCTACGAAGGGACGAGGCGGAGCGTGAGACAGCGTTGTGTCCGAGGGTATGTGAATGCCAGGCATCACGAGCACGCGCACCTGGAGTCCCAACTGCGACAGGGTAATGGGTATACGAACCAGCATGTGGTTCAATGGCTGGGATCCCCAGAGACTGCGCCGTTCTCGCCAACGGTATTGTTGGAGAGTGCGTGGAATCAATGCGCTAGGGCTTCTACTCGCCAGATTAATGGATCTAGAGTATCCATCCCCATCCGGGCCATATCCATGGTTCACAATATCTAGAAAATTAGGTGTCGTGGACTTGAGTATTTCACGGACAAGCCTGATGAATGCGCGTTCTGCGCCCTCGCCATAGGCAGTGGGCATGCTGATTCTGAACAGTCCCATTAATGAATAAGAGGTGTCCTCCTCGCGGGTCACTTGACGCACGGCCGCCCATCCCATTTTCTTTGAAATGGTAGATTCCTGCTCCAAGAGCGCGTCGTTGATGTCAATGGAAGTTGCCTGCAGTATCTCTCCCGTGACTTGGCGGTTTCTCTTGTCGTTCCCTCCCTCAGGAATAAACCGCTTCCAGCTCAGGGAATAGAAAGCCATGAAGCGAGGCGCAATAAGCTCCTGCAGCGTCCATCCCCTCGTGAACCAGCGATCATTGTGCATTTGTTGGAGCTCTGTTGTCCCCGAAAGGTAAGTAATGCACACGGTCGACGATTTGTACCAGTTATACATCGACCGTATCGATTCGTCGAGCTCGGCGCTGCTTTCCTTGTTGATACAGATTGTATCCATCCACCCCAGAGCTAGCTTGTGCTCCGTAGCGGCGCACCGACAGAAGCGCTCTATTTTATCATACCCCGCAGAGCTTTTTTCATACTTCCCGGCCTTCCAATTGGCGTATGTCACTTCGCCCGGAGCGTCTTGCAGCCAAGTGTGGGACAAAATTGCGTATTTCTTGTACTTTGCGCAAAAATCAGAGATGACAGTTGCTGTTGAAATATCTCGGTCAACATCCCCAGGTGTGTAGAGTATACTGTCTTGCATGTGTTGATCATGTATCCTAGACTCTATCTTATTTTGGTCGAAATCAATTTCTATGGCTGCGGCGGCCCTTCGGAAGACCTCTCCTCGCTCGACAAGCTCAATGCCACTGCCGTCCGGGTTGTATGATAGCATCCGGATGGGCATCTTGTTAAAGATGAACTGGCGTGTCTCTTCCAATGCTAACTTGAGAAGTGGGGATTTGGCTCGGGATGGCGTGTCTGCCGTGGCTGTTTAAATATTTATATTGAATAAAACTTGACGTCGAAAACCATTTCAAACCTTGGTTTTGAGAGGACGACTCCGGAGTTCCATCTGCGTCTTCTATAGTTTCCGAGACATCAATACCCGAAAGAAGAGTCGTAGGTTGAATCGGTTTGGTTTCATGAACTTTTTCTTGCGCTGGAATCTCCGAGTTTACAAGAGCAGCTACATACTGGCGAAGTGCAGAGACCAACTGATGAGCTTCAGGTATATATTCATTGCCAACAGGCATAAGCGTATCTCATAAACATTAAGAAAATTTATCAATTTCATGGCTATGCTTTGAATACGGTTGATTCTCACCCAGACTTTCGGCATTGATCTTTATAATTGGAATAATGAAGCCTCTGAGTGCTTCCACAAGTATGTGCGCCTGGTCAGATTCCAGTGTATAGCTAGCTCCGCCTAAATGGACCAATTGCACACACTTTAATTGTAAGGGTCTCCCCGTTCCACTGCCATCCCAGAAAGGTGCCGCACCGTTTCCTAGTATTACATCAGGGGCCATGAAACAAGTTTGTGTTGATAGGACTGCCATTTTAAGAACGCTGTGATTGACAAATTTTGAGATAAATTTCAACAAAGCTGAGAGAAAGTGAGAGAGAGAGGTAACGATGGGGTCTGATGCAGATGAGCCTGAGGTCGAACCCGTGAGAATCATACCGTGGTCCGTGGGTATAGCGACTGGAAATCGGCTCCGATATCATTTCGAGTCGTGGAGATCGTAGCCAGAAGAAGCTTGCCCCGCTTCGCCTCTGCGCTATTAGATTACAAAGTAACGTTCAACACAACCCACGGCTTACTGGGATGGAATCATCGGAGAAAAGCAGCCAATCAGATTCTAAAGCATTATTGACCAATGGTAAGTCATTTCAATCAAAAGGATATATTTAAGTACGATAATTTGATGACGAGGCCATTTGGCACGCATAGAAGATTGTTCTCATCTGCTCGTGAAGGCGCTCGAGAATTTTATCGTCCCTATTGTACGAATCTATGCTCCGGGGATAGGTTAGAGGGGTTCCATCATATTCATACATACCCGGCGCAATCCATAATGACGTTGAAACGAACTTAGATGTCGAAAATGGTTCAGGATCAGGCTTTGAAGCAGAAGCAGACGCGCTTCTTGCTGCATTGCGGCGATTTATTACCGCTCTCATGCAACCGCGGCTTCCAGAATCAGGTAATCGGCCAAATCTGAATGTTCAGATTGAGAATCAGGCAGACAGCAGTGTCACTATTTCAAAATCCAAAGGCAAGTGTTATTGTCTCGTGAATGACCAGTAATACGACGACCTGGAAGCTGATCATGCTTCTATTGTCATCCAGTAGTTTCTATTAATCCCCCACTGTTGCGGCGCGCTTTAAACAAGACACGACAATTCATTTTAAACAAATTTCCCATCCGGCTACTATGTTTTAACTCGGATGGCACTGCAATCAGACTTATTGAACGAGGAGAGGCCTGGGGCAAAATTGCGACGACGATGGAGCTTGACTTTGATGAAGTTCAGATGGAATCCGATATACAGCGCATGGAATTGGACTACTCGAGACGCCGCAAGTTCTCGGGAAATACACGTGTCCATGCCACGGACGCCGTCATAACCGAATTTTGTTCGAATTATCAAAAATTTGCCATCTTATCGCACACTTGGATCCAGGCCTCGCCCGGCGAAGTGACATACAATAATTGGAACGCCAACAATTTTGACAAATACTCTACTGGATACCGGAAACTCGAAAATTTCTGTCGAGTTGCAGCAACAGAGCACAATTTATATTTAGGCTGGATGGACACAGTATGCATCGACAAAACTAGCAGCTCGGAGCTCGACGAATCAATACGCTCCATGTACAAGTGGTACGAATCGGCCGCCGTGTGCATAACATTTCTTGCGGGTACGACCTCACTAGAGCAAATGCAGCGAGACCCTTGGTTCACCAGAGGCTGGACATTGCAGGAGTTGATCGCCCCCCGACGCGTATCATTTTATTCTGTGGCCTGGACGAAGCTTGTCCCCGGTGAGGGTGACGATAGACTCCAGAATGAGATTTCTCGTCCAATATATGAAGCTACAACCATCACGGAGGACGAAATTGCGCGCGTTCAGCGGGTTGGCTTCAAGGACACCTCGATTTCGCGCAGGATGGAATGGGCGGCTAATCGACAAGTCACTCGTGAAGAGGACACGGCATATTCGCTCATCGGCATTCTTGGTGTGGCCATGTCGCCGGCCTACGGCGAGGGCGCGGAGAACGCATTTATCAGACTTGTGAAGCAAGTTTTGAATACCAAGGCGTCCGCTTTACTCGACGTCATAAACCACGGTGTTGGTACGGGCGCCACACCGACTTTCTCCACCATGCGCACTAGTTTACTCCTTCCATCGAGTCCTCAGCAATATCTCTGGCGTGCGGAATCTGAACGTCTTTGGACGGGATGGTTCTGCAAAAGCCCGGTCACAGTGTCATCAATGGGACTGCATCTGCGCGCTATCATAATGCCGGGTACCCCGTCCTCGTCCGACTCGTCCTCATCACACAAATCTAGCCCTCTGTTTAAAACTCAAGGAGACTATTGTGCTTCACCTACAGTCTATATATCAGAAGATCCTTCGCATGCCCAGCGGTTTAATTTACTTGGGAAAGCAACGTTTGACCTCTGGGACCGGAATCCTGGAAGCAGTGACATTCACCTATTCGCAGTTCTGAATTTCTCAGAAACAACAACCACAGTACTCCTGCCTTACGCATTCATATGTTTTGCTGTTCTATTCCGACAACCAGCATACGCACGAACCAACATAGTACCAGAAGATGGGGAGACTATGAAGCCATTACTAACTACACATGCGATCACATTCAGATTGGAATATTTTCCGAAAGCTCCCTCCTCGAAGCTCAAAAATGAGATCGCGAAAAGCGAGCTAGAAAAACATGGGATGTATTTGCGTAGCATCTATCTGTAAGTATTACTGAAGCCGTTACTTGTTGATGCTTCGAGCCTTAAGGGTGTTAGCATATTTATACGTGCCTATGTGCTCCAGTCAGGTTGCCTCAGGCACTGGCAGTGGGTATCGCGCAGAATAGATAACAGCCATCATACCCGGTACCCATGATCATCAGGAGAAAATTAGACATTATGTGGGTGACATGGGAACGAATCCAGGGAGCTAACAATCAACCTGGGGAAAGGCGGGGCACGTATGCCATGAAGAATGCGAGCCTCAATGAAGAGAGTATATGCTGTAGCAACGGAAAAGGACTAGGGGGTTAAATCCGTAAAAGCGTGAAGATGCGTGAGCATTGCGGTAGCGTGTAGTACATATGCAAAAATGAGAAGTAGCAAGGGCATTAAATGTCGTAGATGGGGGAGGATGGCAGAGAGTAAGGTGCCGCGTGAAAATCATAGGCATGAGGGGATCGTATAGTACAATATATGAAGGGCGAAGTGGAATATGCTGGCCGTGGATGAAGTCGAAGGGTAGGCTACAGTTGAGGTGGCACTAGCCAGACATCACCGTAAACAAATAGATCTAGGATGAACGAAGAGATGCATAATAGGAGATGCATAATAGTGGTGGGAGGAGCACAAAATAGAACACAAATTGTATACTTGAAAGGCGGAAGATGGAAAAAAGGAACGAAAAAAGGGGACCTTTACCGCTCAGGAAACAGGAAACGCTCATTCGTTTTATCGGGAGAGCCTGGTTCCTGGATATCGGCTGCCCCACCGGTCCCCTCAGGGTCTACCACGCCCCACACAGACCCGCCATCCGGATCAAAGCCTCTGGGCCGTCGCCTGTCATTCTCGCGTTCCCTCTCACGTTCGCGCTCCCAGGCACCGATCACCTGCTGTTGGTAAAACGACACCGGGGGAGAATATGAATACGGTACGGCACCCTCATAGACCGTAGACGAGGTGTATATCCGGGGCCGATGAGGGCGTGAATATGTGCGGGGGCGGGGTTGGCTCCATTGCGGAAGATCATCATCAGAAAGCGGCGTAGGGGACGATGCCGAAAAACGGTCCAGAATCACGTTCGAGGGATTTGGGGTGTCATCACCAAGGGCTGTCAGATCAGATGACCACTCGCCGCCGATGGGAAAGTCGCCCTCTTCGTCGGAAGATACAGCGTCGGGATAGTAGCTCACATCAGCCGGCAGGCCTGCGAGATTCGAGTGCGGGTGTGTGCTAGGCTTCGGAGTGGGGAAATTATAGCTTGGGGAAGGGGTGACCGCTCCAGAAAAGAAGGTGAACACACTATGATCGGCCGCCTGCGAACTGGAAGCACGATATTGCGGACCTTCAGGACCGCGTAGGCGCGCCTTGTCGGTGCTCCGTCCGCAAAAAAAGCTGTCCGAGGCAGACCGACACGGGATGTATCTCGTACCTAGTGGGTTGCCGCTGGGAGAAAATAAAATCAGTTTCTGCCAGGATAAACAGAGAATCAGCATCATACCAAATCGAACAGCCGACGCCTTCGCTGATGCAGCCGCATTTGCTGCGCACGATCTTGGCCGCCTCGCGCGTGTCAAAGTAACTAGCGTCGAGCGGTACCACGGCATCTGAGGCTGCGCCGTGCGCTGACCAGACACCTACACGCGGGCGCGGTGCCGCACGCATATGTATCACAGCGCCGCATCCGCTGCTGCGCGTCGTGTCTTTCGCCTTCGCAGGCGGCGGTGGTGGGTACAGGGGCAACACAGAAGGTTTAAACGGTTCGAAGTCGTCCACGGTACAGTCCGCCGTCTCCGCGCCACACACAAGCGTATAGACCACTTCCTCGTCAGATTCCTCCTGCTCAGGTGCGCCAGTGTTGTACGGGCCGTAACGCCACATCCGCTGTCGCCTCCGTGGGTAGCGCAGGGAGGCTGTGCGGCCAAGGTGCACGTCAGGCTGCGGCGATATGTCAAAGTCGACGTCAGAATCCCAGTTCGGCCTCTCGACCAGGACTAGATTCCGGGTCACGGTTGGTACTCCCGCCGTATTGGTAGTCGCATTGTGATCAATGCGCATGGCACCTCGTCGGCGCAGCCGTGAGGCCTCCCCCGTACGCAGGAGATCTGATAACACAATCGAATCGTCTGCATCGAACGGGCGCAGTACACCTGCCGAACCCGACGAGCTCGACGAAGAGGAGGATGAGGACAACGAGCGCCTGCGACTTGGTTCGCTGTGGGCGTATATTTGGGGCATATGATACGGCTTGCAGGCGGGAAGCTCGCTGCTGGCGGTAGATAAGCAAAGGAGATTGTGGTGGTCGTGGAGAAAGTTGGAGGCTGCCAATGCCATGCTCCCAAGGCGTGTTGTCTCGCCGTGATTACATAATATGACTCACGAGATTAGCTAATTTATCGCCGTTAAGTCCACATCTCATTGAATGCGCCCTGGACGGCGTTTATGCATCGTTTCAAACTCGTTTCTACCATCGAAACTTAGAGGTATCTATCACCGCCACATCTGACGTATTGATCACCAGATTCAGCCCGTCACGTAACGACTGCAGCTGAAGGGTCCGACCGGCGCCTGCAATCAACTGAGCTTCAATCCGTCATTCCGGCGCTTTCGAAAGTGGACCTTGGCCTCCAGGTTTGCGCTGAATCCCTTCTCGAAAAATCCGCTTAGAGGATGAAGCTCCTTGTCGGTCTTCATATCATACGTCACAATCAAATACGCCAGCATAGTCTTCATTTGGTATGCCGCCGTAAACCGACCAGGGCTAACGAGGAAGAAAGTAAGTAATCGGCTGCCCGCGTCGCCCCAAAACAAGATCCGAATGCGCATAAGAGACAAAAAACGTACCATGCGTGTTTTCCATATCCAAATGGCACGTAATCTAGCCCAGGCTTGATGAGCTGTATTTGCTTTGCGCTGTCTTCCTGTACGAAGCGGAACCCATTGAAAGAATGTGATGAGGGATATAGTCCTTCATCAAAGTGCATGCCATAAGCGTTGGAGAAGAGATCAGATCCAGCCGGAATTAATGTGCCATCAGCGAATACAAAATCCTTCACGGCGCGTCTACCAAGATGCACTGTATAATCCGAGCAAGCGGGTCGCGTCTTAAATCAGCGTTTACAATTAAGGCAGCCAAAGTGACGCGCACAGATATTGAGGTCGTAACACCGATGTATTTCTTTGAAGAAACTGTCCATCTTGTGCAGTTTCGAGATCCCTTCCTTTGTCCAGCCATCTTGGCAAAGCATCTCTTCAACTTCGTCGCGCAACGGCTGCATATATTCTGGTCGTGTAGTTACTTCGTACAGAGCACAGGATAGCATCTATATCAATATCAGATATCAATAATAGATGATTTTGATTCAAGATGGGTGTACGAACCATGGCAATACCGTCCGATGCGAATGTAAGGAAATATAGACGCGTCGCCATTCCATATGCAGTGATTTTCTCTCCTGCCCTTTCCGCTTCGTCCATCAGCCACATTAGCATGTCATTCTATAAATTAAATAAATAATTTAAACATCCAGACTACATCAGTTCTGAGAACTCGTACCGGTTTTCCGGGCCAGTCGAACCCGTGCAGATGCTGCATGTCGAGCCTCTGCCTTACCACTGGCGCAAGATGCCTTGTCATCGCCGATAGATCCGCACCAGAATCCACGATCAGCTTCGCTGCCATCCTGAATGTGCGTGGTGAGAAATTATATATATGAATAGGCGTGAGCGTGTATTACGGGCGCAGAAACCTCGGGAAGAAGCGCAGGTGCCGGCCCCGCATGAGGACCGTGCTCGAGGAGCCCGTCAGCTGGCGAAATGCCGCGTCGCGGCCTGACCTTGATGAATAATTGCGCAATCCAATGCGTAAAAAAGAGCGACTCACAGAGTGGGAACCCCACGGCGAGGCGCGCGTTGATCCGCGAGACCACCTCAGCGACAGACGCGAAGATGGGAATGGCCGTCCACTCTCCGCGCGCAGGCTTGATAATGTCCTTGAACGCGTCCACCGCCTCTTCGTGCATGTCTTCGAACTGCGGACCGATGTTCCGCGTCATGGGTGAGCGCACCACGTTAATGTGGTACGGATTCGTCGTAACGGCAGGCCCAAGGGTAAAATCAAGCTGGAGATACTGCGGAGCGTCAGGGCCTACATTTCCAAGACTGGGTATGCGACTCACAGACTGGAAATTAAGAATCGCAGACAACTCCTTGCCGCTAGCCTTGTTCATCTCCTCCACTCGGTGCGTGCCATTCGCAACAATGAACCACCCGTCCAGTGTGGCCAATTTCCAGACTTTGTTTGGATACTAAGACGATCTTAGGTCCGAACAGACTTTCCAAAGTGATGAAGTGATGTGCCATACCTTTCGATATCCCTGCTCGATCATCTCTCGACTCCGCGAGCGAAACTGGTACGCGGTTATATACGACAGCAGGGGTGTTGAATATCCCAGCGTCGGGATATGGCTCAACTGTGTCGGCAGCATAAAATCCACCACCAAACACCGCAAATAGCGAACGCCCGACGAACCTTGGACTTCCTAAACGACAAAAGAAATAGAATGACCAGAATCCCGCCGAAGAAAACATAAGTGTTTTCCATTTGTCGTAGGAGATTCTGCGTATGAAAACGCAGGTTTATAGATGATGTTGAACACGTAGTCGGTCGTGGGTCGGTCCGAGGGTCATGGCGATGTGAAAGCTGTGAGTATAACGGTAATAAAGATCCAGAAACGTGGACAGGGGTGTCAGATTATGTATTTCTTGTCTGACATATCGAATGTGGATGAAAAGCCCTCGAAGCTCGAACATGGATTTAGAAGGGTGACGCGGCTGAACAACCGACCAAGTCTAGCATCAATGTTGCCCGTGCTTGAAATGTGGATGTCGACGACTCTCGTCAGAGGAACTAGAGGATTGAAACAAGACATAGGTGAAAAAGATTGTAAAAAGACAAGAAAAAGGCTTGAATTGCTGGGCTTCGAAAATAAGTCATGGAGTTGTTACGTAACAGGTCTATTTATAGAACACGTCGGCGTCGGCAGTATGAAACCGAGTTATTGCCGTCGTGCCGAGCCTCGAGCGGTCCCAGAGTTGTCAAAATGGCCGTGGCCGTTGAGTGTTGAATGTTGAAGTGGAGCGCTGAAAATGATATTAGAATTATTAAAAATTGAAGCATCTGAATGTACTTACGTAGATACCTCGAAAATACTGTTAATAATAATAGTTATGACTCAAGAGTCAAATGCCACAGCTTCGGCGCTCAAAGCTGTCAGTCACTGCCACACGAAAATCTTTTTCAAACACTTCAGCATGAATATATAAGGTCGTCAACGGGAGTCTGGACGGCTAGGCTATTTAAAATTTCCACCACCGAGGCTTCAAGGACTCCAGAAAAGCGAAAGACATATCTGTATCTCGAAGCTAAATACACAGCTGCATAAAGCTCTCACGGATCCAATGTTTTCTCCGTTTCTTCTCCTGTTGCTTTCCGGATGGCCTTTAATCGTAATTACGCTGTCGTCTCCGTGAAAAAGATGGAGTTGAGAAGGAGACCAATTATTTCCCACTTCGGCACAGTTATATTCCAACGTCTAGATTTTCCAAGATCACTCACTCACAGCTTCCACTGATCTGATTGAGTTGCTAGTCTGCCTTGATAAGCTTCATCGTGTTATTTTTGCGGGTTGAAATGCCCTCTGTTTGAGATCCTTTAAGACTAGCGCCGGATGCCAACGCTGTGATTGATCATTCAGGCGATCACTACCCCCACAAACCCCCAAAAACTCGGGGAGGCTTTAGGGAACAAGGCTTGATGAGTCTAAGGGTCAAGGTTATGCCAGTTAATAAATAGACATGTCCATTTTTTCAGCAGGCTATGTACATACAGCTGCCAACATAGAGGATAAAAGAAAGGATCGGAAGAAGCTCACCCCGTTCGAGACCGGTTTTTTCAAAGATGATATGAATGGTTCTAACGACAAGAAGAGATGAAAACTCAAGTGAACTGGATTTAACGATTTTAATCAAATTCCCAACGACGACCTATTTTTCAATTCGCATGTAGGAGGCACATCCCCGCCTTATTTATAAGTATCGGCCGCCCACTGCCGCTGTTTGCCGGGAGCCCGTGTAACTGCAGATGTGCTTAATTTAGACAGCTGCCAATTGTCAACGCTCGTAAATCATATCTGAGAGAGTGTTACTCCTTCTAACTAGAGGTTAATGTTTGAGAAAAAAATTAGTGCATCTTGAATTGTTCTAGCCACATAACCATGGATTAATGCAATTCGAGTATGTCGTGAGTCTCAGGAGGTAAATTGATTATTGGAAGACTCCGTCATGGTCACACAAGGTGCAAGCGAGCTTGGCTTTGCGTCAGGAGAGTTTTGATGGCTTGGCCTTCCTGCCCGAGTTTGCGTTGTCAAGATGATGACAGGTGAATCAGGATCCCGGCTTTGGCCACCAACAAGCTGCTTCTCCTGCATCAATACCCTGCCAAAGATACAAAAACTCTCTGAAAGGACAATAAAATAGGCAGAAAATGTGGAACAATAGTAACGAGCACACAAAATTGCCTGATGAAAAGCAGTAAATGGACTATTTCTACATGCTCCGGTTGGTGCTCCGACGACGGCGGCATAATTTACTATTTGGTTGTCCCATTTCTGGTTTATTGCGGTGATGCCGAATTGTTCATGACAGCATCGCCTTGAGGCGGGCAGATATATCCTGTTGCCGCCCGGTGGTGGGCCATTCTTCTTTTCCCCCCTTATTTTCCCGCGTAGTGAGGATCGACATGCTGCCCTTGCAGCTCACCTTTGCCGCCCTATGGCTTTCTATGACAGTGCCCTCTATCTACAGCCAGTCTACGAGCCTGAGTGGCACCTTTGCGTCGGGGGGTAGCACACAAATCAGTGCTCTGATGGTGCGGACAATCTGCTTTCACTATTATTGACAAGGTATAACTCTGTGCTGCCAGATGTTCCTAGGAAATGAGAACAGCGTCTACATCCTCGACAAGGCTGAAAACAATGCTGCCCAGATCAATGGACATCCTGCATGGGGAGCTCTGTGGTAAGACTGGCCTCATGGCTCTTGGTACGCGGAGCTCAGTCGCCTTCTACAGGGATATCGGAAGCCACCAGGCGACTCTGATGGAGGTCAGGTCCAACTCTTTCTGCGCATCGGGTATGCATCTTCCAAACGGGTCATTCGCTAGCTTCGGTGGAAACGACGCAGTTGGGTTGGAGGGTAAAGTTGGCGCTACCACACAGCTAAACCCCGATGGCCGCACTGGAATGTGGGATAGTCTCTACAATGACTTCGATGGACGAGTGGCAATCCGTATCGTGAATCCTTGCACGTCGAGCGACAATCTGGCTGCCGACTCTCCGTGTGGCTGGTACGATGAATCTACCCAGCTCTTCATGAAGAAACAAAGATGGTACGCCGCGGCGGAGGCGACTGGCGATGGGACTGTACTGATTCTGGGAGGCTTCGTCACTGGTGGTTATGTCAATCGCTGGGTTCCCAACACTGATCCGACCACCGAGATGGGTTCTGCTGAAAACACGTACGAATTCTACCCTGCCCGTGCCGAGGATCCTCCAACCGTTCAATTCCTTGTCAAAACATCGGGTCTCAACGCGTATGCCCACACCTTTTTGCAGCCATCAGGGTTGATGCTCGTTCAGGCAAATACCTCGACAAGTACGCTGTGAACCATGATGCCTATTCATTCACTAACAACGATATTGTACAGTGCTGTGGGACTTCAACAATAACATTGAGACTCCGTTGCCAGACATGCCCAACGGTGTTGCTCGCGTCTATCCAGCCTCGGGCGCGGTGGCGGTGCTTCCTATGACCCCCGCAAACAACTATAGCTCCACATTACTCTTCTGCGGCGGATCAGACATGCCAGAAGCCTACTACGGCGACTATGCAGGTCCGGCATTCGACACCTGGAACTACGTCGCATCGAAAGACTGCCAGAGACTTACTCCCGAGCCTCAGGACGGGTCAGCGCCGGTGTATGAACAAGACGACGACATGCTCGACCCCCGCACAATGGGTCAATTCATCTTATTGCCAGATGGCACGGCTCTCGTCATCAACGGCGGAACCAACGGCACCGCAGGCTACTCCATTGGTACGAAAGACACCCCGGTCGACCAGATGCCCTTCGGCGTGTCGCTCGCGTCGGGACCTCTGGGGACACCAGCCATCTACAATCCGAATAGCCCCAAGGGCTCGCGATGGTCAAACGCAGGCATGAGCACATCGCCAATTGCGCGCCTCTATCACTCGACCGCTATTTTGCTCCCGGACGCCTCTGTCCTCGTCGCGGGCTCCAACCCGAATCCCGATGTTAACACTTCCACCGTTTTCAACACCGAATATCGTGCTGAGATCTTCTACCCCGCCTACTTCAACGGCGCCGTCCGCCCCGCGCCCCAGGGCCGGCCCGCGACGCTCTCCTACGGTGGCACGCCATTTGACATCACCATACCCAATTCGTCGTACACGGGAAAAGCAAACGACGCCGCCGCAAATACCACCGTCTCAGTCATCCGCGGCGGCTTCACGACGCACGCGATGAACATGGGCCAGCGCTTCCTCCAACTCAACAACACGTACACCGTCAACCAAAACGGCTCCATCACACTGCACGTCAGCCAGATGCCCCCGAACCCGAACTTGTTCCAGCCTGGACCGGCGCTGATGTTTGTCACTATCAACGGCATCCCGAGCAACGGCTCCTACGTTATCATCGGTAGCGGCCAAGTGGGGACCCAGCCTACCACGCCCGTGGTCGCCCTGCCCGCTAGCGTGCTTCTCAGCGGAAATGCGACTACGACCGGGACTGGATCCGGCGCGGACTCTGCCCCGTCCTCATCGGCCTCCGGCTCCTCGAAGCTGAGCACGGGTGCGCTCGTCGGGATCATCGCCGGTGGCGTGGGTGCGCTCGCTGCTCTCGCCGCCATCCTGGGTATCTGCATTGCGCGCCGCAGGCGCGCGGCAGCGCGCAGTGGCACTATGGGCTCCTCCTACCCGCTCAGCGCGCCGGCGATGGCGATGGCTGCTGCACCTGCGCCGTACGATAATCCCTCGCACCGTGACTCGAGTATCTTCGCGCCGCTCAAGCCGACCTCGCGGTACGACGACGCGTGGGACCCGAGCACGGCGAGCATCAACGCGCCGTATAAGGACGACATGCGGGCTGCGTCGGGCAGCTTCGACACAACGGCGTACGACCCATACGCGCAGACCGGGTTCCCGACTGCGTCTCATGCTCTGGATTCGGGCTCACACGAACCATACGGACAACGGTAACGCCTCTCCATCTTGTACACATCCCTCTCTCGCGCCTGGACATTCTATCATGGACCTCTCGCTGCTTGCTATCGACAGTACGATCATAACTTACTCATTTTATTAAGTAGTCCGTTGCCTACCACATCCTAATATCCTTTGCAACGCCTTGCTTTGAGCCTACAGTCTGGCATCGCGCCGCTACACGATGCTGTCGCGATGCTTCTCTAGAAAACATTCGTGGTAATGATTCATAATACCCTTATGCAGGTTACATATATTAAATGGAAACTTCGGTCTATAGAACATGGTGCGTTGTAGATGTCATGCTGCCTCCTTCCGTCTCATTTGTTGGGCTCTCCATTCCGTTGTATAGTGCGCTTCATCTGCCATAGTAATCACGCCCCGTCCTGGACGAACTCCTTGATCGGTGTAGATACGTGCGCTCATCCTATAGATTATCACGGTCAAACGTCAATTTGCACAGGAATACATAAAATTTGGAAACTTACCTCCTCGTCGCGGGGAAGGAAGTAGTAAGACGGGCCACAGCACGGACTGCACCCACATCCCTCGCAGCCGCAACACCACGACATGAACAAGACAAAGAGCACGACGGCGAGCACGGCAAGTATCACACCGCCGACGATGACAAGGGTGTGGTTGTTGAGCGGGACCTTGTCGGCGAGCTCATGGATTGAGTGTTTTTCGACGGGCGCCATGTCGATGGTGGGTGAATAAAAACGTGAAGCACGAAAGCGGAACATGGGACAGATGCTTTTAATACAGAACAGGGAACCCAGCTCTGAGCATGGTGTCGGTCAGTGAGCGTGCATGCATACTTTCTCTCTGCTTTTCCGCAGTATACGAAGGGGAGTATGAATATCGTTGTACAGCCTGAACTGTAGCTTAAATTGAGTCCGGGCGTGCTACTTTGCTCTGACCGAGTCTACTTGTAAATACTCGCAGGCTGAGTTCTTGGAAGGTACCAGTAGGCTATGCCCTAATAGTATTTGAAAATCATAGTAATAAAGCTCAGATCGCACTACGTATACAGTTTTTCACGAGTTTATATGCATATTTTATTCTGTCAATACACCATAACAAATTTCTGACCGAGGCTTCTACCATAACTGCCGTCATGCATTACCTGCATGAACTCATTAATTATACACCATTCCTTATGCCCATAAAAATGTGAAGCGGGCTTACGCCTTGGGAAAGCTTGCATCCAGTACTTCGGCTGGTAGCCTCCTCCACGAAGCTTAGAAGGGGGTGCGGTGACCGCCACTTCAGCCAGGCCTATGAACGCGAGTACTGTCGACACGTAGACCACTGCGATACACGCGACGGTGCAAGTCATAATTTTGCATGGAGGCCGTCAATCTACGGCCGCTGCCTCATGTATAGTAGATTGCGACTTACTGATTAAAATCGTGTAACAAGAAATTAGGAGATTTGGTCTTGTCAAGCACTGTGTAGCCCTCATATTTAAGGGCAAAATTTGGAGATTAGAAAGGTATCATAGAGGCCCGTCAGTCATCCTGTCCGCCGATGCCGGTTAGGCTGAAGTCATGCTTGGAACCGGTCGCATTCTGCTGACTGATTTGCGACCGATAAATCTATAATAGCCAATGACGCAATTCAATGCAGGGATAACCATTCCGTCCTCGTGAATTATTCGATATAGAGGGGGGACACTATGTGCGATTTGGAAGCTACAGATACTGCTCGTCGCGTTAATTCCGAACTTTGTCTCCCTTCAACGCGGTGGATCTATAAGGTTGATCTATTTTTAGATTCGATGCTTGGCCACAAATTATTACACTTTGCATCGACAGCGATAATGGCCGTGAAGCTCGAGGCCTTGAGCTTGAAGCTCCAACGTTCGTTATCCTTCTAAGGCTCATTATTAGTAATTTTTTTTAAAAAATTCTGTTATAGCGTGATAGTTCCTGGCTTCTTGATTCCATTGTTCTACTTTTTACCAAACCCTCCCAACCGCCCTTTGTGCGATCCAGGAAGAGTTAATTTAGGCCTGGAACAACGTAGTACTTAAATTACACTCAAATACAACGTGAAATAACTTCTATGAGGTCTTTATAATACGCTTCTCGGTGCGTTGTTTCCAGGTCTGTCTTATAGCGCAAAGATGTTCGAGCGACATTTCCAAATGCAGATCATCAGCAGGCTTATAAAAAAAACTGGAAACTTACACGGTATCATGCCGAGAATGGTTTTCTATGGCGTTGAATGCACTGACAGCGCTGCGGCGCGCGACGCGCACGGCAGTATAAAAGGAATCCCTTTCGAGACTTCCAATTCCCTCCCTATGGATAGTGTGAGAGTTTCTACACTTCCTGTTGCACCTACTACTCACTGACAATTCTTACTGTAAAAGCCTCTGAAAATCATGTTCATGTTCCAGTCTCTGTGGCGGTACCATTATGCCGATTACGCTGCAGGACCATCTGAAAACATTTTTTAACATAGCACCCATTGATATCACCCTCGCAAGCTGCGATCATAGAGGCCTCAAAAACATCGCGAATGCATTAGCGTACATTTGCCACAACTACATTGAAGAAAAATGCGCCCTCAGCTTGCGTGGATCAAGTGGGTTCTCGGCGCTAATCAAGCGCGAGGCGCGCGTTCATTTTGAGGTGCCCGATAACATTGCGTTGACGCGATTCTTCCGTGAGGCGCTCGCGGGATCTTGGCATGGCACGCCTATCACCAGGTAACTGGAAGTGATGGCAATCAGCAACCTCACTGCGGCGATACGGTGCTGTATCTTTATGACCACACAATTATGCTGAAGGCCTTGGAGGATACTTTGGGTAGCCTCGACTAGAACGAGCGATGGGGGCGGGAGGGTATACCGTTTAAGATTGTAATGGTCTCGTTCGTTTGGGAGTTGGCATTTTAAACTGACCCATCAATGCCAGGCAAGGTCTCCAACCGAGCAACAATTGACCTACATAGAGTCACCTGTTCACCGACGGAAGCTTCCTGCGCTGGATTCTCGGTTGCTTTTTCATTATCGCTCCTCGAGGCATGCAATGTGGCCTGAAATTTTGCCTTCGTCGTGGAAGTGCTAAATATTTCCTATCTTACACGACGTTTTCGGTATTCAATACTTGAATCGGGTGCATTTGCAGTGTATTCCGGGAAAGAATCCAGACAATGATCAGTTTTCTGATGTGCTGCGATCCTCCAGATTTTGAATTCAAGAAACTATACCTGAGTTTCATGACACACAGCCCTCCCGCGCACTCTGGTGTTACGAGTTCACTAATTTGACAAATACATTCCGAGCGGGATCTTTTCCCCCCAAAGCCGTCCGGGAGGAAGGGATAACGGGCGTCCAAGTCCATTTTTAGAACAGCCACGCTGTCAAACCCGCGCGGCATGCTCTAATTCAAGCGCGGCGCTCACGACTGGGTCGGAAATCGACCACTCAATAAGATGGACAAGGCATTTCTATCGCCCCCTCACCTTTCTTATCATGAGAGGCCTTTACACTGCGGTGCTTGTCCTCCTGCCCTGCCTACTGGGTGAAGTATCCGCCATCTACAACCCCCTACGCGAATATGCCGGCGATACGTTTTTCAACCAATTTGCGTATTATGGGAATGTTGACAACACAACTTGGGGTGAGAAAGTGGAGCGTTTCTGACTCGTTGAAGTTGGCGCTCATGAGCTATTTGCACCAGGGAATGTGACCTACTTGGACCAGACAGACGCGACCAGCCAAAAATTGACCTTCATCAATGGGGCCGGTAATGCAGTCGTCGCGGTGGACAATACGACGACACTCGTCGCTGGGCCACCTGGGCAGGCAGTGAACAGGAACTCGGTGCGTGGCTGCCTCGCTCCATGCTGACCGGCACCAGCTAACACTCTGGCGCAGATTCGATTAACTTCGCTGGACAGCTACGGCACGGGCTCGCTGATCATCATCGACGCCTTGCACATCCCTTTCGGCTGCTCGGTCTGGCCCGCGTTCTGGACGTACGGCATCGAGGAGATGTGGCCCAACGCGGGCGAGATCGACATCATCGAGGCAATCAACAACATGGACAACAACCAGATCGCGCTGCACACGCTCCAGGGCTGCTCGAAGCAGGCCGCGCCGAACGAGCAGACGGGAAACACGCTCGAGGCGGACTGCTCGGTCCCCCAAGGCTGCATTGTCGCAGAGACGAAGCCAAACAGCTTTGGGCCCGGCTTCGCGCAGGCGGGCGGCGGGGTATTCGCGCTGCAGATCGACGTGTCGGGCATCTTCTCGTGGTTCTGGAGCGTGAGTGCGATCGAACGATTCCACTTGGCGTGCGGCGTGTTCATTCATCCATATTTAGCGCCCAGATGTCCCCGCGAGCATCGCGAGCGCCACGTCGTCGTCGACGGTGGACACCACGACGTGGGGGCTGCCCACCGCCGCGTACCCCAGCGGCGCGTCCTGCAACATGACCACGTTCTTCCCGCCCCAGACTCTCGTCCTGCTCACCACGCTCTGCGGCGTCTGGTACGTCCCCCACCCCTCTTGCTAAAATAAACGCGAAAACTCACGCATTCATAGGGCCGGCGTGCCGAGCATCTATAGCGACACATGCCACACGCCAACGAACGATTGCGTGCGTTATCTATTAACCCTCTTACTCGCGCGCGCCCTGACACGATCCCCGTGTGCAGTTCGCAGATAACGTCCTTGGGAACGGGAGCAACTTTGCAGACGCGTACTGGGAGATCCGCTACATCCGCACGTACCTCGCCGAAGGTGCGACCGCCGTCCAGAGCAACACCACCACACCAAGCACCACAGCGGACGTGACGAGCACCTCGGCAGTGTGGTCCACGCAGACAGTGACGGCCACGAGCAGCGCAGCGTCCAGCACGGGTACCGGCTCTGGGTCGAGCGGGAATACCAGCCCCACGTCGGCGGCGGCTAGTACGTCCGCACCTCAGGCTTCGCAGCTGTTCCTCGCCCTCATCACCGCCACGTCGATGCTCTGGTTTGCCTTTTGCTGATCTATCAACTCGGATTTTTGTTGCTTAGATTCTTTATTCTTTATTGATGTTTTGTGGCGAACTCTGGATGTACGGGCTTGTACAATTATTCAAATACCCCCGGATTTTTTTGGACCTCTTTGTATTTTGCGTTGGTTACAGTTGGACTTGCACTATTCACATAATTCCTTGCGCTTTAGTAATGCCTTACATCACTACATTATACTACTGCATCTTTTGTATCTGTGTTGGAGAGAACTCGATAACTGAGGCGATTACACAAAGACATTCCTGCAAACCCAGAACACACCCAGGCGATAGTAGGCGGGTGAGTAATCAAGCTATCAAGCAATGGCAGTTGCGCAAAAGGTGTCAATTGTGCAAGTGTGCTATGTATATTCAAAGTTGACGATTCTATGTACAGGATTTGCTTCTCGATAAGTTTAGGACGTGGAAGTGGTGGCGCAGAAAGGTTTGATATCCGGTAGACAGGTGTAGATATGTAGAAAAAGGCTCGGAGAAAGGCAGGAGAAAGACCAAAATAAGTACAGCGGGAAGGAAGCGGGCGTATAAGTAAAAAAATGTGGGGCACAATGATGCAGTCAGCGAGTGAGCGGTTGGATAATAAAGCGGAGGAGGAAGAAAGCGAAAACGAGGCGGTGGTACATACATACATACAGGCTGGTGGTTACAGCGAGGAGAATGGAGAGACACGACAGCAGCAGCAAAGCAAGACCAAAGTCTGGGTCCGTGCGTGCGCAGATGGATGATAAGGTTTGTGCAGGTCTAAAGCACCGAGCCGAGATAAGAGGGCGAGAAGACGGTGACGGCGGTGCGTGTTATTTGCAGACGGAGTATGTTTCTGAGGTTCCCGGGGAGTGAAGGTGTGCAGCGATACACGTGTGCGTTGTGATGTTGGGCATCAGGATGCCGGTGAGCGAGCAGCGGTTGGTAGTGTTGGCTGAATGAATACGCGCGACAGCTATCGCAAATTTGAATACCCGTTCTTACAACGGCTATGAGAAGCCCTATCACAGTTGCGAATCGAGCCCTAAAGCGCGCCGCACTCCCGGCGTCTAAGCTCTTGCACCCCCGTGCGGGCGCGCCGCAGGCATGCTCCAGCTCGAATCGCTCTCTGCGCCAAAATCGCTCTCGCTCGGTGCATAGTCCGATATGAAGTCCACATCCGACTCCGACAGCTCGCTAGCGCCACCATCGCCCTCCTGCGCCGTACGGAAGCTCACAATAGACGCAGACTCCGTCGCCGAGTCGTACCCATGCCCGGCAGACGACGGCCGGAAGTACGCGGGGTCGCGCGCACCCGCGCCCAGCGCGACGGCGGCGTTCGCCGTGCGCGATGCAGCGGTCGGCGTGGTAGATGCGGCGGGCGTCGCGGGCGCGCGCGGGACCACGGGGAAGAGCGGCGGGGTCCCCGGTGCGATGCGCACGGTGTCGCGCGGCGCCGGCGGGGTGTTGTATGGCCCGTGCAGGAGCGATGGGTGAAGCGCCGCGGGCTGGTGGAAACGCCTCTCCATCTGCGGCTGCGGCGCGGAAGCGCGAACTGTCCCCTCGAGCCCAGTGCTCGAGCCGAGGTGCGCGTAAGGCCGCGCAAAGTCGTCGTCCGACGAGTCGTCGCTGAAGGAGAGGTACGCGTTGCTCGCGCTGGAGGGCGTCGCCGTGCTCCCGGGCGGGTCACGAAAGGGTGACAGCGCCTGCGGTGCGGCGAGCGGCGAGATCGCGTCGTACGACTGGTTCCCGAGATCCATGCGGAGCGGCGAGGGCGAGGAGATGCCAGACGAGAAGCCGGACGCAGACGCAGAGCGCGCGCTGCCGAAGGGACTAAGAGCACGCAAAGCTTCGTCCGGGCTGAGCGCTGCGAGCGAGAACGGCGACTCTGAGCGTGAAGATGGAGGTGAGAGGAGTTCTAGGTCGTGCTCGTAGTCAAGATCCTGGGGGTAGGATTGCGACAGAGATGGGACCATCTCGGGATACGAGTGTTGCAACGGGTGGCTGGGAACATACACGGGGATGGAAGCGGATGGTGCGGGAAAGGTCGGGGACAACGCTGGGGCTCTGGCGAGCAATGTGGACTGTGTGACCATGTGTTGGAAGGGCGTCGCCTCGGGGGGTGGAGAACCGATATCGCTGGCTTCTGGAGTAATGGATTCAGAGACGTCGGAAAGTCCTTGAGAATCGGGAGGAGAAGGTAATGACTTGTAAAGGTTTGCCGGGGACGCTTCTTTTCCGAAAGGATTCACATGTTCCTGAGGCACATTGGCTGGCAATGGAGGCGACTCTGTTTCCGGAGATGCAAGGAGCATATTAAAGTTACTTCCAGTAAGGTTGGCATCCTGTTCCTGTTGAGGTGGGGGAGAAGGTAGTCGACTGTACGAGTTGGGAGTAGAAGGCGATGGCGCGGAAGAGTCAGCGATGACATGAGTACGTGAAGGAGACAGCGGTGTATATGGAATCGCCTGGACGGACTAGGTATATGAAGAAGGTCAATTTGCGTATACTCTGAGGAAGATTGCGTGTATCTTACCTCGTCCATCGCATGCTCCCAGACATTTCGCCTCTGCCTCAAGACTTGCCCGGTAGCTTCGTTACGCCATTCGTTGACCTCGCGTGCTACGAGGTTATCTAACTCAACGTCTGGCTGGGTACTCGAAGATGGAAGCGAGCGTCTGATTAGCAATCCATCCCGCATAAAGCTGTGGCTGGATGTAGTTGCTTGCCGTCCGCCGTTCTGGCTATCGTCGTCAGAATCGTCGTCATCAGAGTACTTGTCGTCAGGTCCTCCTTTCGACTTTCCGGGCGTCTCAGACATCTGCAGATTGCTTTCGTCCTGATACACCTCGCCAGCCATCCTTCTGCGCCTGGCTTCCCGCGCTGCCTGGAACTCGGCTTTCCATCTATCGATGGCTGGAGCTATGTGTGGCTCGTAGACGAACTATGGCATGCTCAGCATCCCTCACTAAGATAGGTAAACAGATACCGACCTCCTTGAACACCAGCACGGCGCCCACCGTTCCGACAATAGCAAGCACGTAGACCGCAGGGGCAGGCATTCTCGATCCAATCGCCGCGAGGCTACACGGTGCCGCAAGTAGGTCCAAGTTGAAGGTGCACGTTGGATCAGAAATCGGAGAAACAGATGGGGCGATTGCGTGGTTGGTTATTCGTTGGCCACCCTCGTTGGCTGCGGAGAGCAAGGCCTGTAGTAGTGCAGAGCAGAGCAGGAGGTCAGACGGTTTCACGCCTGCCGGAGCACGCACGAACCGAGCCGGCATGCAAGCCATGTGCCACAACCTTGAGCCAATCGGCAATTACGCCGATTGAGCCAGTTTGTTATTTGGTCTCTCCTCCGACGGCCGTTGCAGACACTTGTTACGGGCAAGGAAGCGAATGGGCACGAAGGAATGCCCGTTGATTCGACGAAGATCTAAGTTACGGTACAGGGAACTAAATACTGTAGTATAGACAATAACTGGATGCGAGAGCGGGGTGGTAGATGATCAGAGGCGACGTCCAGGAGTGAGGCGGGGGTAAGCGAAAGGATGTGAAAATAGCATTTGGGCGAGAGATCAAGATATACCGAAGGTTAACGGCGGGTGGGACCACGCTAAGGCGACGGTTTGTTGGGGCAAGACGTGACAAAGTGATTGGCTTGACCGCAATAGAGGCAGAGCCGTTCGTTTCGACGACGATCCTTTTCCTGGGTGGTGAGAGGGCCGCGGCGTATTGAGTCGATTTCCATGGGTACGACGTCTAGGTTGTGAAGGTCGAGAGGAGCCGCGATGCTGGCATTAACGAGATAGTCTGAACGATTGCTGAGAACGGGAGGTGTCGGTGCAGTGGGACGCTCGGAGGGACGACATTGGCGAAACGCGGGGAGGCAGTGCCGAGAGATAGAGAATGGAGTTCGTTGTCGATGTCGATGCAAACCCTGGAATATTCCTCGAAGTTCTGCGAGAAATAACGGCCCTTTCGATTACAGAGCGTAATCTTCACGGCGTCCTTGAGTCGATCGTAGTATTCCTGTATCTTGGTCTGTTCGGTCCAGTCCAACTCGGCGAGGATTTCGGTGTACTGATTGGTGAAAACGTCGCAAGAGGATGTTTGCTTCAGCTTGTGCATCTTCCGGAGAGCGGAGGCATATTGATCGGAATCTTGGAAACATAGTTTAAACGCGTCGATGAAGGAGGTATAGTCGTCTAGAAGGTGAGGTTTGGAGGCGTCGAGTTCGATCGTTCGGTACCAAGAAGAGGGAGCGCCATCGGCCAGGTAGAAGGAGACATAGACACGCTGGAGAAAAACAGCGTTTTTGATTTCTCGTAGAAAGGGATTGACTTGGTCTGCGCGTCCGTCATCGCGATGCTTGACTGTGCCGGAGGAGGAGGGGCGTTCGGCGAGGCGATCGATGAGATGGATAATGCTGGTGCGGTGATCATGGGCGTTAGCGGCGATGCCGTCGTAGGTGCGTCCAAGATTAGCGACGGCGCGCCAGAGCGTCCACGCTCGTCTCTCGCTCTGCTCCTCACAAACAAAAACCACGAGCTGCTGAGGTTGGGCTGCGCCCGTGCGATAGCTCGGGCGGGAACACGGAGCGCGAGGCCGCTG